>JAODUO010001626.1:145000-165000 GCA_025642075.2 Ridgeia piscesae | reverse complement strand
CGCATTACAATATAATATTGGTAAAATGTATTATATATTTGTAACTGGTGCCAGATTACACAAGACCGCCGAATGGTTTGTACACACACAATGGCATTACCATAGGTCACGAGGGTCAAGTGTTATTTATGTTTGTAGATTAGGATATTCAGCGTGTATTGTTACCTGGCGGTGAATAATATAATGGTGTATGTTGATCCAGTGCAAACAATAGCTGTTAACTCTATGGTTCAACAGTGCTTGAGGACACGACAGGGTCACGTGAGGTCAGGATATTAAGTCATTTAAAATCCTTCTTAGAACACGTACTATGACTTTCCTGTGTGAACATAGTGAGTCACTATAAATCATTATATGGCAAGTAATGCGATCCGCGAGCTTCACAGAACGGCAAACATCAATGCTACAATAAATTATGTTCTCTCGTGTATACCGAGTATTACGATAAAGGATTAGTATGTACAGCTGCAAGTTGATTAGTTGCCTAAATTACACTACGGGTACGACGCGTTTCGTTTCTTATACATCAAGATACCAAGACATTCCATAACTGACCACTGGCCCATTAGTGTGTAAACGGATGTGTAAACCTAATTAAATATACAAAGCTGGGCGCAGCAGTAAGAAAGATGTTCGCAAATATATTTGGCTCCACGCCAACACATTGCTTGACGTTGTTCCTAAACCGCTATGATTTGGGCGCAGCTAGCAGCATAACATTATTATTTTAAACAAAACTGACATATATCCGATAAACGCGAGCCACATCATAATGTATGAGACGTAACAGACTCCTTTTAGGCTAATGGATGCTTTGTCCAGTTGCAAATTTTGTAGAGATTACTAAATATATACCAATCGTGGTAGTCTGGATCATCACACTGGTACGCAGGATATACAGCCTCACGACAGGTTTGTTGAAATTCTCAAACTGCATTGTGGTCAACGAACGCCCGAGGGTGTCAGATGAATTTTAACGATTTACATACATAACGTCGATGTAATCTTTGATTCACGATAATATATGCGCGGTGGCATCTCATGAATACTCATCAATAGGTGTCAACACTCAGGTGTCATTTAAACCTCAACGGCCACGTCAGTACCATGCGCCTATTTCACGGCATCGAAGAGCACATAAGCGGTCATGACACCGAAGACTCAGTGCCACAACTTGTGAACACCCGCTCGTGTAAGGAAAAGCACGAGTAAACAGCGATAAACCCACACCAAATTGATATGTGAACAGTTTGGCTGACATGCTACTCCCAGCGAAGGATCATCCCATATGAGGAAACGGTTCGTCTGTGCTCTAGCTCGGGTTTGAGTTTGTCAGTGGCGGGGCAGTCTTTTCTCCACGTGACGATATATTGGTGGTATATGGATCCCCCATGAATTATCAGCACGGTTAATTTACTGTTATATAGGCAAATAATATGTAATATTCTGAAAGGTAAGGTCGAATACAACTCATGCGTACTTCCAGCAATGACATACAGCGCGGAAACATGGGCACTCGTCACCTAAGCAAAGGACAAGCTAGCAGCCGCACAAACAAAGACGGAAAGGAGTTTGTTAGATATCGCATACCGGGACAAAGAAAAACCAACATGTGGGCAAGAGAAAAGACAACGGTAACAGACGTGATTGAACAAGTCAGAAGACGGATGTGAACCTGGACAGGGCACGTCAGCAGGATACGAGATAACCGACGGACACTTCGTGTCACCACCTGGAAACCCTACGAAAAGAAAATACCTAGAGGAAGGCCAGCGAGACTGTGGAGAGACGAACTAGACGACTATTGGAAGGGTACCATCTGGCAGAGGATAGCGCAAGATAGACAGATATGTAAGCAGCATGCTGAGGCCTTCACCCGACCATGGGCAACTATGGCTGCACAATGATGTTGATGACGGATATACAATACATTGTCAAAACAGTTGTAATAACCGTACAAATGCAGAAATTGTCATTTGTTTATATATTCCAGTAACGCTACGACAATGTGTTTGCATTGACGTGAAAGAAGAGTCAATACAAACTCATTCAATACATTAAAACATATTTTCCACAGGAGTCCATATTCCAGGCAACGATAAATGCAACCCCGGTCCCTGTACTGTGACGGAGGTAATGTACAATACGATACCAGTCGGCCAGCGGTGAGGCGGAGTTCATCCATGTATAAGAGAACACGTCGTTTGAAATAAAACGTATCTAACATGCTCATTACATCCGCCATACAAGTCGGATTGACACTGTCAACGTAACTTTCACAGTGGACACGATGGGATACATATGTCGTATCATATCCCTGAACATTGGACATAACTGTTGTATCCATGAACCCTGCACATGTTTAACACGTTCACAGGTAGCTTATACGGCGTGATAGTGTTCAATAGGTCTTCAATAAAGCTACTATCTCTGCGCCGATAGGCTGATATAAATTTATTTATATTAGCAGAAGCCATATTCCATTCCCAATCGTCATACGAACTATAGTGAACATTGCTTTTAGCTGATCGAGTATTCACAGACCCTGTTGCACCAGTCATTTACTGCATGGCGCCCGTTGATCCCCTTTCATAGTACTGTGCACACAGACTCCTGAATCATTGTTCCTTTTACCATCTCCGGAGTATCGACTAAACTGTTATTGGTGGTACAGAAAGACGCAAGAGAACACTGTACCGCAGTTGCAGTAAACACCAATGACAACAGCGTGAACATTGCTTCCGAGAACACTGGATGTGACGGTGAAGATAACGTGTTATGTAATCTTAGCAGCAACAGTGGTAGTACTAGTACTACATTGTAGTAGTAGTAGTAGTAGTAGTAGTAGTAGTAGTAGTAGTAGTAGTAGTAGTAGTAGTAGTAGTAGTAGTATATAATAATAATAATAATAATAATAATATAGAGTAGATAGTAGTAGTATAGTAGTAGTAGTAGTAGTAGTAGTAGTAGTAGTAGTAGTAGTAGTAGTAGTAGTAGTAGTAGTAGTAGTAGTAGTAGTAGTAGTAAAAGCCTGATTCAATAATGGTGAATATGTCATAACTTACATCGTGGTATACAATTATCCATGTCACAATACAATCTTGACCAAGTACACACAAAATATAACTATATAATAACACATTACATAAATATAAATAAATAAAATAAATGTATTAAATAATAATTGACAAATTCGACACTAAATAAAAATATACATAAAGATCTCTACGTCAGTAATATAGTAAATAAAATAGATATTTATAAAAGAAAATACCATTCTTAGGTAGAGTCACATAGGTTTATCAATTGGAAAGTGCACGCAATTGTATGTGCATCCTTCGTGATAATTTTTTAAAAGACTGCTTCAAATAGACACAATAGTCTTTCCTGAGGTTTGCTAAAATCCTAGCGTATGCGTCAGTAAACTTCGCCGTCATCAAATTCTGCGCGCTCGTCACTAGACGTCACGTGACGTTCTTTCGTAAATTATTAAGACTTCACTTGAACTATTGTACAGTCAAAGTTGCCATCTAAATCAAGCGGCTAAGCACATGGAACCGGCTCATAAAACTTAATATATCGCAATGTCTGCTCACCTGAAAACCAACATCAATATTTCCGACCGCATTTATTAGCCGTAAAGCTAAATATATGATTTCATTCGGTATTAATTTAAGCCGCCTCGTTGTTGTTTTTTTGCTTAAAATAGCGTAATAGACGAGTCATTTGGCGGGCTTCCTAACGCTCCGTGACGTTTAGTATGCAGGCAGCTGGAGACGTCGCTGAATGTCAATGAAATGAGATCGCCAGTAAGAAGACGAACGTACAATCTCTTGTTCCAATAACTCTACACGGTTGCATCGCCGGTGTGTGTGTGTGCGTGCGCGCGTGCGTGTGTGTGTGTGTGCGTGCGTGCGTGCGTGTGTGCACGTGTGTGTGCGTGCGTATGTGTGTGTGTGTTTGTGTGTGTGTCATTCCTACTGTTGTCGTGTTATTTTTGTCTTTTTGCACCGTTTTCACACGGCCTAACGGGATTCATTCCATGTGCCATATGACTAGTCTTTAGGTTTTTCTGCCCAAATTAAAAAGAAATGTTAATAGAGTTGATGTTCATTGTTATCCTAGTTCGTCGAAGAAATTATACCAAAAGAAACATACGGTTTCCTAATAACACTCGTCTTTGGAATTGTGTCAATATGAGTCGAATGGATTATTCATTGCTTCAATAATGTACGGTGTTCTCTCGCAGCCTACATAGCTAGAATGTCGCCAATGCAAATGTCATGATGTCATTCCTGAGACAACGATTACGTTCTCTGTTAATACGCGTCACTACAGTGACACGATGACAAATGCGATGCTCGCCTTTCAGTAAGAGAAAAATGGTGTTCTTTATTACTAATCGTCACTAGGACGACGCCAAGACAATCACTATCTTCGTCATTGTTTCCCACAAATATAACATTACGTGGTTTTCTCTTGTGGTTTACATTTCCTGACTCACCGCTGACCCAATTTCGATTAACTATCTGAGTAATCCAAGCTAAACCGTTGGCATTCATCCACATTTGCCTTATCACAACCACAAACACGCGATTGTGTAACCTTTCTCAAAACCGACTTCAATAATTTCGGTCCCTTCTGGTCGGCTGAAAGCTAAATGCGATAGTATCAGTTGGTTTTATTTGGTATAACGAGAGTCGTGTGGTTACCCGGCTCTGACTGTCGTGACATTTTGCTGGCCACGCAGCGTCAGTCTTCGGTAAAGGTCAACGTGACAAGACGGCTATTCGCACCCCCGCCTGTATGCCTAACCGACCAGAGAACCGACGTACAACCACACAAGCGCACTCGTGAACGTGGAGGAGTGCACTCGTCAACAACAGTGCACGTTGAATGACGTCACCGCTCTGTGATATTTAATCCCACACTGATTGTGGTGTTCTAGACCGGCGGCTATGGGGGTTTGTAAGTATAAAAAAATTCAAATAATCCAATGCATAATGGAATGAATGGTCCATTTGGAATAAAGGAAAATGGATAATGGATTTAGTACACCACAGTGAATATAACATTTGGACAAATTCTGCGCTTTATATATTTTTGTCAGCCTGTAAACGTGAGGTTAGGTTTAAACATAATCAGCCAGTTGCGACTCGGTGACGTGTGCTATGTTCCAACCATTCTTTTCAGTAGACAGAATTCCGACGCTGTTTGTGTATGCCATCTGTAACTATTGTAGCAACTCCGTTACTGCAAGCCATGGATAAATGTCAGTGTATAACTACAGCTTATTGGCTTTTCCTATTTTTGCGAGAGGTGGGCGTATGGCATCAATCGTATCCAATTATTTTTGGATTACTGGATCGTTTCACTTACACATCCCCAATTGTGGTGAGATTATGATGCATAGATTCTGTCTGTGTTTTTAAATTCTTAACTAACAAGTGATAAACGTATGTAGATGATGTCATTTTGTGAACAATATTGGCACCCATGACTGTCTTGAACACGCTAATTTCGCAATCAAGATATCTGAATAAAATTCAAGATGGCCGATTCCCAGTCTCGGCACTTGTACAACAATAACCGAGCAACGCCCTTCCCGGTGTCGTGGTGCCAGTTTCGGCCGGTCCCAGACACGGCACGATAGCAGGCCAGGATTCTCCGTTGTCACTAACTTAGTGTCCGTTAGTAATACATCAAGTATTCCAATATGATTGTTATTCGCAAGTTTTAAATAAAAATGCATGCGCGGCAAGCGTTTTGACGAAATCCATCCAGGGCGTGACGTATGCCAGTAATGCTACGTCAGAGTAGATAAAAGCGGGACTGCGCTTGCGCGCGCATGCGAGGTATGCGTTTAGCCGAATTTGGGATCGGCCGAATCTGGGACCAACGCACCGCCATGTAGAGCAACATGTGTAACTGAGCCAGATGTTGACATCTCAAATCATTAGGCGAGGAAAGACGAATTGAGACTGGTTCGTTCAAAAGAGTATTATGCTAAGTCTCACCGGCGACAATAAAAACGGTCGCAGCCGTGACATTAATCGCTCATGTGTCCTGTTCATAGGTTTTATTAGTTCTGCGCGATAGTTAATAATCTTGAAATGTAACAGCAAATAAAAAATGGCTTATGTGGATATTAATGCGCTGACTTTGGTGGAGAACCAGGGGTATTGTAAGTACTTCTACAATAAAGTGCTAAGGTCCTCGGGTCACTTTCTATGTTTAATCGCTTCTGTCGACCATTTTCCCTTGACCTTCCAACTGCGAAGTACCTCATAAAAATTACGTTTATTTATTTCAAATTATAGACTTCTGTACAGTTGGTTAGTAGGCTAGCCAGTCTATGATCGCGTCGTGTGCAGTTTACATAATACTGTAATGGGGATATTTATTTCCCACGGTCTGTTGTTGTGTGTTGTAATGAAGGTGTATATGTCTAATCTCATGTTGTATTCGCGTCCTTAGTTGAAATTACATAATGACGTATGTCTGGTGTTTGTCATTCGTTGCGACGGCGATGATTGGTCGTCGTTAGAATGTTGGCATGACAACTGTCGTCTTCCTTACTCGTTACGACAACATCTGTGTACTGAATTGCTACTCACGTTAGAATGATTGTGGGGTAAATATTACGCTACTACTCAATCGTAACGATAAATATCTCAATCGCCATTAGTACTGATCAATAAACTGTTGCCCTGATAAATGTCATGTTCTTCACTTCTCCTTCTTCCATGTAAGTGTTTAATCCTACCACGGAGCAGTGTCGCACTGTTGTGATTATATACAATGTGGATGAAGTTGATGATTAAATGTACAACATGAACGTTGTGCAGGTAAAAATGATTTGAAATAATTATAATAAAAAATTGGTTTTGTTATCTTTCTGCATTGTCTTTGCTATGATAACTAAAACAAAATGTCACAACAAATATGGTGTAGTCACTTAGACATCGTCACTAAAGTGATGTAAATACAAAAGTAATGATGTTTGTTTCTGGTGGCTAAAATATGATATCAGTTAGTACTCTACGCGCCACCAGGATAGTGTCAAAACAAACACAATGCTCGCCAGTTGACCACAGCAAAATGGCCTTTTCACAGAATAACGCCGATACAAACATGACGTCGATCACACGTATCGCAAGTAAAATCTTCTCGGCTTGTGGCCAGCGTCGTGGTTGACCAGCGCGACACCCAAGACAACGCCACTAGTATACATTACCGACCAGGCTGACCATCACCGGAGAGGCTCAAAGAGACACATTTCCATTACTGGTCATTACGAAAGTGCTGCAGAGACAAAGGTGATGATCTCGATTTCGACGCGCAAGCGCTGACACTGAGCGCGAGTTGGACGACATTATGACGCACGACGGTCGCTGATTGAAATACTCGTCACCGTCAAATGGCGAGTGTCGCGTTACGTATGACAAGAAGCCGGCCATGTACGGCTATTTATTTGCCGGCGAAAACGAGCCCGGTTTTGATGCAGAGCAGCCGCCGGGATAAGACGGTGGGCGGGTAATTTGACGAGTAACCTCCGGAGTCGGCCAGACGTGGCCGGCAGATCAACGCAACACGACAAAACCACTATCGTGTCGCCAAACGTCATATCGCATTGTCGCCATGAACCACAAAGAAAGAAACACAATTCGCGGTTTGGTATTTTATATATATATATATATATATATATATATATATATATATATATATATATATATATATATATATATATATATATCGCATTGTCATTATGATATATATGTATGTATGTATGTATTATGTATGTATGTATGTATGTATGTATGTATGTATGTATGTATGTATGTATGTATGTATGTATGTATGTATGTATATATGTATGTATATATATATATATATATATATATATATATATATATATATATATATATATACATGATTTGTTACTATAATGCATAATAGGTTTCTTCCAGAAGAAAGTGGAAGATAGGTTTTTATACAATAGAAACCTTTCTTACCTAATATTCGTTGTTATTTTGTTTAATATTTAATTATTGACTAATGATATTAGGATAATATAAAAGTATATGCATTTCTGTTCAAGTTTGTGTTCTTGCTCAATGCTTGCATTATTTGTCACGTAAAACAAGTCCAACATGGCTCCCTTTTATTACCCACCATAAGCCATGCACTAAGCCCTATCGTGCTTCCAACAGGGATACATATGATCCGTTCAATATCCATAGAAATAATGACCATCACAACCTCTCCACACTATCCTAATTTTAAGTTGTGTATTTTAGTTTTAGGTATGTCATAATTCTTATAAAGTATAAACCGAAAGGTGTGTTTAGAATATGTCAAAGGTTCCCACCTAAGCCACATTCTATAGTTAATTATTAAGTTTCTAAGACTTAATTGGCAGTTCAATGCGATATTATTATTGTAGCATAGTATATGCAATCTATCTGCACGAACAATGTTACATTATTAAACTTAAAATATATGTTGCATCCTGTGGCTATCCTATCATCCCCATTTGTTACATCAATCTTGTGTATACCCTGATAGTGACTGGGACTAAATGATAAACATGAACAGTAAATATTAGCTACATTCATCACTGTCTTACCTGACATTTGGTACTTCTTTACGAGTAGCATGTTACGAATGCTGACAGCTACTAAATCAAGTGATAAAACGCCTAGTGCACTTTTATTATATAATAAAGTAAATGTTAGTCATATTCAACAATTATACTAATTATTACCTGGTTTCCGAGTGCGATGCTACTGCATCATGCAGGGTTTGATGCTTTGTTGGGATGCGCAGTAATTACACTTAGCTAAAGCTCTCCCAGCATTAATGTGAGAAATACTCTCATCTTGTGTCTTTTGGTTCATCTCCTCGAAATATGTTCACCTCCTGTACCGCTCTGATAGTAATGCACTCTGGATTTATTATGGGCTGTTGAGCTATGATATCAATATCACTAGCCTGTAATGATTTACACGGGTATTTTATTTAAATACAAAATCATTGTCTTCCGGAAAAAACTCTGGAGGAAAATATTTCTTGTGATCGGGATGAAGTTAATTTTCGTATTCTCCTCGGCGCCTATATTTATATCGCCGTTATTCATCCTCGTAATTCTTGTCAGATCCTAATATTTTCTCGACAACATAAATGTATGAATTGCTGGTTCTCCGCCGGTTGTCAATCCGCAATAACAGTAACTGTCGCCAACCCCTTCGATTGCCACGGTGAACGTGTAAAAGTAACAATTATCCTGATTTCTAAGTCTGGAAATCGTTTTGCAAAATACATGAAATCTGTTCAAAAGGATTCACCATCTTAACTTTACAAGCAGATCATTCGTCTGTTGTGACCAGCCCCGGAGGTCTGTGGACTGTCTTTAAATACGGACGAGAAAATTCAAGTCGGCGAGCAAGCATTATATTATTGCGCTTTACACTTTACTTCACTGACAGACCTGTTCAATCTCAATTCCATCTCAACTTCTCTGGAAACATCCAGCCATATGCTACAATTAATGCGCGAAGCCTGCTCGTACACATATCCACTATTGTCTATAGCCATATACTCATTTATACAGCTGAGTGAACTGGAGCAATATAGAGTGAAGAAATATGCCCAAGGTTTTAACACCGCAGCACAGGATTCGAATCCGAGAGAGTCCGAAGCTCTACCCCTGAGCCACTGTGTTCTACAATATATGAGTGAGGGGGTAGTAACTTAGAGTACATCTAACGTAGACATAGAGTACATCGCATCGCATTATATCGCAAACGCATTGCTCATGTCTGTCACAGTTATTATAATAATATGCACACGTGTCGTATCTGGTCTACGCGTGCACCAGAGATAACAAACGATTCATCCCTCTCGTAAATAGCAGCTACATCCGTAAGTATAGCAGCGTGCAATTTGTCAAAGTCCCGTTCGTTCGTTCGTTCGTTCGCGTGCACGTGCACGTGCCAATCGAACGACCACAGTCACCCGAGCTACGTACGATCGCACGACGCAACCCGACGTCACCCGAATAGTTACGGTACACTCACAACCCCGGCCAACCAAAGACGACAAGACGACAGCCCTTACCGGTGTGTGTCCGGTCCCATGTCCGTCCAGGCGTGCGACAATCCAGTGGTCAAAGTGGCGACGTCACCGCGCTTCCGTCTAGGTGTCCGTGTCCGTGGGCGTGGGCCGCGCTCACGCACCGCGGGCGGCTGTTACCGCCATATAATTATCATCGCTGCAGCTGGCTGCGCGTGCCCTGCGTCCAGGCACGAGGTGCGTGCCTGGATGCGGGCGGCCTCGGCGCGACCCCACTGCTCTTTGTCCGCATCGTGGCACCGCCTACGTCAGGCCGAGCGCACGCAATTATAATATATCCTACCACCGGACGTAAGTCTGGACTCTAATAAATTGCTGACCAGCCGGCGAACAATTCGGCAACTCACGTTGCAAGCGAGTCTAACTGGAGATAACTGACGATGGGTTGTGGCACGCACGCACGTTCGCACGCACGCACGCACGCACGCATACATGCATGCATGCAGAACGCATGCATGCACATACGCATACGCAGCCAGTAATACATGTATATAGGTAATAGTCACGCGTATATCTTCCTGGTCGAACGCCGTGCGAATTGAGACACAGACACAGACACAGACACAGACACAGACACAGACACAGACACAGACACAGACACAGACACAGACACAGACACAGACACAGACACAGACACAGACACAGACACAGACACGCACGCACTAACGCACGCACGCACGTACGTACGCACGAGTACGTATCGATACACGAGATTCGGAAACAACAGAAATCTTCAGAACAAAATCCATACAGAATGCAATATATCATACGCATTGTCGCTAGTTATAATGGTGGTGTAGCGGAAGTTACGTCGTATGAGTTGAAATCAGTGCTACGGAAATTGTCTACTTTATGTTCAATCTCATATTGATCGATCAGATTGTTTTGTCACCTCCTCGTGCATTAATCAATTTAGCTAATCTGACATTTGGGACAACCTCATCTGAGTGGCTACACTATGAAACACCGTTTGGTCTACTCAGCCTTGGTAGGGTGTTTTAATGGTCCGATAAAGCAGAGATCAGATGCACAGAAAGACGTCGAAAAAAGGTGGTGAGGAAGACCGAAATTGCGATGGGGAGACGGGAAAGAGTGGGAGGAGAATGGAGAACAATAGCAAAACATGGAAGGTGTTGGAGACTGCTAATAGAGAACGCGAGAGAAAAGTTAAGAATGAAACGACAAGGGAAAAGACGATGTTAACCTCACCCCTGACGACACGGATGTCAAGAGGAGAACAATAGAGCACCGAGTACCGAATGGAGCAACAGACAAGACGGCAAAAACTTCATAACTTTTTAACACCGTTTCCTTTCCGTGCGTGCATCGCTTGTCAGATATCAGTCCGTTTTCTGTCGAACGTATTCTCGTAGACAGTCGACGTACACACGGAGAATGCGTAGTTTACACCTTCAAAGTTTCCCGAGCGCAATTCCCGAGCGTATACGCGGCATAGTTCAAACGCGTTTACGCAAAACAGTCGTACTTGTTCACACTTGCTGCGTCTTGCGGCGTGTGAAGTGTGTGTTTGCCTCGACATCGACTGCGTGACGAGATTGCTGACACGGTACGTGACGAGATTGCTGACACGGTACGTGACGGGATTGCTGACACGGTATGTGACGAGATTGCTGACACGGTACGTGACGGGATTGCTGACACGGTACGTGACGGGATTGCTGACACGGTACGTGACAAGATTGCTGACACGGTACGTGACGAGATTGCTGACACGGTACGTGACGGGATTGCTGACACGGTACGTGACGGGATTGCTGACACGGTACGTGACGAGATTGCTGACACGGTACGTGACTCGATTGCTGACACGGTACGTGACGGGATTGCTGACACGGTACGTGACGAGATTGCTGACACGGTACGTGACGGGATTGCTGACACGGTACGTGACGGGATTGCTGACACGGTACGTGACGGGATTGCTGACACGGTACGTGACAAGATTGCTGACACGGTACGTGACGGGATTGCTGACACAGTACGTGACGAGATTGCTGACACTCTACGTGACGAGATTGCTGACACGGTACGTGACGGGATTGCTGACACGGTACGTGACGGGATTGCTGACACGGTACGTGACGGGATGGCTGACACGGTACGTGACGAGATTGCTGACGCGGTACGTGACGGGATTGCTGACACGGTACGTGACGGGATTGCTGACACGGTACGTGACTGGATTGCTGACACGGTACGTGACGAGATTGCTGACACGGTACGTGACTCGATTGCTGACACGGTACGTGACGGGATTGCTGACACTATACGTGACGAGATTGCTGACACGGTACGTGACGGGATTGCTGACACGGTACGTGACGGGATTGCTGACACGGTACGTGACGGGATTGCTGACACGGTACGTGACAAGATTGCTGACACGGTACGTGACGGGATTGCTGACACAGTACGTGACGAGATTGCTGACACTCTACGTGACGAGATTGCTGACACGGTATGTGACGGGATTGCTGACACGGTACGTGACAAGATTGCTGACACGGTACGTGACGGGATTGCTGACACGGTACGTGACGAGATTGCTGACACGGTACGTGACGAGATTGCTGACACGGTACGTGACGGGATTGTTGACACTGTACGTGACGGGATTGCTGACACGGTACGTGACGGGATTGCTGACACGGTACGTGACGGGATGGCTGACACGGTACGTGACGGGATTGCTGACACGGTACGTGACGGGATTGCTGACACGGTACGTGACGGGATTGCTGACACGGTACGTGACGGGATTGCTGACACGGTACGTGACGGGATTGCTGACACGGTACGTGACGAGATTGCTGACACGGTACGTGACGGGATTGCTGACACGGTACGTGACGAGATTGCCAACACTACCGTGTCCGCATGCACCGGGACCAAACCGTGCCCACACATAACCACGCCAAATGTTGCAGAAACGCTACTTATTGATTTTCCGGGTGACAAGATCCTGGGCAATCAATGCGAACAACTGTTTCCTGCCCACTACACTTCTCCGAGTTTTAATATTCTACCTTCGTCGCATCTGCTCCCGCCGTGCCGCGCTCACAACCGGTGGTTGTCCTCAGTACACACGAGTGAGTGCAGGCCCGTGACTGCCCTATCAGCCTGGGCCTTTTTCAAATATGGTGACGGTAAGGCCCGACTAGGGGTTCGATACGAACTGTCTCCAACTTAACACTAACAGAAGGACAGGAATTATCTTTGACTTCCATAACAAATGATCGTTGACTTCCGTAATATTCAACACGAGGCGTCTCCACTAATCATCAAAGGAGAGTTAATAGAGAGAAATATGTATACTCTTACCTTGTCATTGAATCTCCAACGAGTTTGATTGTACTTTGAACACCAAGCGCATCCATAAGATGTGCTATTTCATGATGAAGCTAAGAAAATGTAATGTTATAAGGACAATCAGTCATCTGTCCTGTAAGTCGTCTATAGTCCAACCAGTTCTGTGCTACTGTTTAATTTGCTGGGATGGAAAATTTTCGGTGGAGAAGAAAGTGTTGGTCAATCGAATTATCCGATCAGCCTGTAAAACCATTGGGATGATGCTACCAATTGTGGATTAACTGTATGAATGATACATGACGAAGGAGACAATATTAACAAAGACCCATATATTCCGCTGCACGAGTTATGTTCTGTTGCTAAATCTATCGCAATACTGCCCTGCCAACTTCCACCATGCTGCCCAACGCTAGTTAAGGGAGGGGAACTGACCCGGAATGGGGGTTGGAATACATTGGGGAAAATCGAATACAAACCGTCTAGCATGTGTGATTATTATACTGTATTACAGGGCACTATAGAAACCCTATTGATCGTGGAACCAGTGAAACCAATCTGCATCCACTAACGGAGGAACAAAGCAAATAATGTGGTACATTATCATGAAGCGAACGTAAAACATAAGTGTTGCCCTCTGGTGAGTGGCCTGCTGTTGATAGTAAATAACACCAAGTAACCAATCATGTGTTATAGCTCACAGCAGACTTGCGACAGTGTGATTCTCATCACCTATACATCTGGTGTGCGACATTTATGGTGACATTTAATCCAGGAGAATGCAAATGAAATGAACCCTGGGCGAGTGACCCTCAACAACTGAGACGGATGAAACCCAACACACTTGACTGTCACTTGTTAATAACACGCATACAAGAACACACCGCAACGCGAAAACAATCGATTTGCACCGTCAACACATTTTGCGACGTAATCGCTAAGAAGGTAATTGCTAGTAATGATAACGCGTCGCAATAGCTGCACATGTGTTGTTTGTATCGGACGGAGAATCACCTGGATATAGCCTCCTACCAGGGACCACCCCCTCCAGTTTGGCACACCGCCAACCAAGGCCTACTCGAGGCACTGTCCTAATGGAGCGCAATTAGCCGCTCATCAATAGCGTCGAGGGCCGGGCAAACCGCGGACGGCCGATCTTTAATTGAATAATCTGCATCCGTCCACTCGCGATGTCCACTACACGAGCGCAGTAAGTTAATTGCGCTCGGACATCGCTCGCTACCTATGTCAGGTCACATACCGATAACGCGATTCGTCCGATACTATTAATGTACATAGACGACATACTGAACTATGGACTGAGTGCGAAATGTGATTTAAGATGCATCTCAATGTTAATAAAATCGATAGGCTTGGTGTGATCGGGTACTATGCATTAGGGCAATCAAGTGATGTAAGTGAACGGTCACGGTCACGGTCACGGTCACGGTCACCCTGACCTCTTTACGTGGCGGCTGACGCAAACCACACATAAGAAAATGTTTGTCCGTCGTCGTTCGTGTAATGTTTCTGGTGGTCGTAATTACCGGATTCTGTTTGCAAAGAAACCGGATTAAAATTGTAATTTCACAAGATGTAATTACTCCAGTACCGGTTAATTAGCTAATAAAAAACAAATACATTGTTTGAACAATTTGGTGTAGATGAAATACAATCTATTCAACGTAAAACACGCTACGACAACCGAAGATGTCTCGCGAATTGGTCACGGGTAGTGAATAGCCTCAGTCTACGTTCGAAGACACGGCTCACTGGTAAATAGCGTGTATCTTTGCTAAATTAATATAAACCATAAAGTAGAGTCTACATCGTCATAATTATTTTTACAGTTGGTAGTGGAAAGTCTGGTAATATGATACTATTATGAAGTCGTATGACTAGTTATGTACTCTTTGAAACTGCGACGTG
This sequence comes from Ridgeia piscesae, assembly GCA_025642075.2. Classification (NCBI taxonomy): domain Eukaryota; kingdom Metazoa; phylum Annelida; class Polychaeta; order Sabellida; family Siboglinidae; genus Ridgeia; species Ridgeia piscesae. Next base: position 149,610 of record JAODUO010001626.1, on the reverse strand, counting down.
AAACGTACCATGCTAGACTATTGTTGTGTGCATTATTGCATGCGCAGGTTGTTTACATTTGTAATGAGAACGAGGAGATTATTTCCCCAAATGGCTCAAATAAAAACAAGTGTTGGTAATATGAGCATGCCCCATTGAAACTAGACTATGACATGACGACAATACACAACAGCAACAAACACAAAGACAGCAGCAGCAGCACGCACAGACAGCACAGACAGACAGACAGACAGACAGACAGACAGACAGACAGACAGACAGACAGACAGACAGACAGACAGACAGACAGACAGACAGACAGACAGACAGACAACACACACACACACACACACACACACACACACACACACACACACACACACACACACACACACACACACACACACACACACACACACACACACACACACACACACACACACACACACACACACACACACACACACACACACACACACACACACACACACACACACTACAATAAACGTTGTTCGGCGATACACAGTGTGCTGATAACAGCAGTATTTAGAACAGCCTCACAGAGGATTTAACACAAACTACACTTGAATACCCACACCCTTTAACCAGCTCCAGAGCATGCAATATATGTCCAAGTATCGCACGTATTACACTTGATCCATTCCCTCAGTGTGGGTAAGAAGAACCATTCATGGCATTATGAACATACCGGATTTTCGGTGGCACGATTCACGTCATCATGGCAGTGTTTCCAAACTGTTTCACAATCTTTGTGCCCTGGGGTTCTGTATAACTATTTGTAGGCGACCGTTTGTGTTTGGGTTTATTCGTTCTAGCCTGGTAAGCTTCTGGTACTGATTTAAGATCGGTCTTGGATGTAACGGCTTCATGCGCTACAAGTTGTGATTTATGAAGGGACCTGGTGAGGATTTTAGCACGAGCCACCTTCCTTTTCTTAGTTCCCGCTTTCCTGTGGGGTTTGGGGATGGCATGATCTCCTCGAATACGCTCGATTTGATATCACTGCGATATTAATAATCAAACGTAATATGAGCATATGCTCATATTACCTGAATGTCAGGTGGCTCATATTACCCAGAAGGTATATCACTTCCTTTTTTGCTACAGGCGGGACATTTATTCGACATGGTTCATTATCGCGCATAACCCAAATGGACACGTTAACTAAGTCGTCATAAAACGTAATTCATGTTGATTTTTAAATATATATGATTTATACGCATTCACCCAACATACGGAAATCGCAAGAAATGTTATGAATTGTTTTTACAGTAAATATTTACATTTTTTTCATCTTACCACTCCAAATGTTGGCGGACTGCTCCGCTACCTTCCCTAACTCAGTATGTAAACGATAGGTGGCAACGTTTGTTGTACCATTTCTAAGTTAGGGGGTGGCCCATATTATCTGGTGGCTCATATTACCGGACTTTCCCCTAAGTCTGCATTAACATTTTCTCAAAAAACGTGTTCCGTAATTTGTTTAACATTAAAAAGGACAGCCGAAATCTTACTAAAAATACACCCGACCAATGGCATATTTAACGTATATTTGACATGAAATCCTGTAAGTTTTCAAGTCTTACGCTAAGGGTTTGTTAATTTGCGACAGTGACCAAACAATGAAAGGTAATTATTATATTACCTTTGGGAAGAGCCATTTGTCTTTTGCTACATATCGTAAGAACAACATGTACTATCTTAACTGGCTTAATCCACGTTATGCTGGTGACAAGCCTGCATACTATTATAAATGTACTGTTTTGTGACTTGTCCACTAGAATGCTATAATAATATATTATATTATTTTTACGCAAGGATGGTCGGACTCAAATTAGCATAACGATTACACCGGTCATGCACCTAGGGTGTTGTGTGCTTCGGGATCGACTAAATCATGAACATTAACATTTAATTATTTTGTTGTTGAAATTGATGATCTTAATTCACGTTTGTGGACGTTGCTCTCCGCATTACATTTGGACTTAAAAATTAAAACAATACTAAATAGTTTATTATCTCCACGAGTGAAACCGGCATCGCATGGTACGATGCTGTCACAACTCAGCGATATATAAGTGTGCCCGTCGCGGCTGTGTGAGTGGGCGCAGCTGGGATATACAGGCGTCAATCCTGCCGAGTTAGAGGACCACGTCGTGCTGGTGACGACGACGACCTTTAGAAAGGTCTCCGTCCACTCGAGCGCTCTCAGCGGGTCGCCTGTCGTCTCTATCCTACGCCGCTCTCAATGCGCGCGTCTGTATCCCGCATCCGGCACGCGTACGAGCAATAAGGCACCTGTACGTTGGGCAAAGGAAGAACAAACGCCATCCTACGACGCACCTGCCGTAAGGCCACATTTGATGTTTCCGTAGGCAGCCAGTATAGCGTTTCCTTCATTTCCTCTACATTTGAATAGGTCTGTTATCGACAATTCCACAGTATATTTACCCTCCCTCCTATTTACCTACCCTCCGTCCGTCCGTCCGTCCGTCCTTCCGTCCGTCCGTCCGTCCTTCCGTCCGTCCGTCCGTCCGTCCGTCCGTCCGTCCGTCCGTCCGTCCGTCCGTCCGTCCGTCCGTCCGTCCGTCCGTCCGTCCGTGTCCGTTCCGTCCGTCCGTCCGTCCGTCCGTCCGTCCGTCCGTCCGTCCGTCCGTCCGTCCGTCCGTCCGTCCGTCCGTCCGTCCGTCCGTCCGTCCGTCCGTCCGTCCGTCCGTCCGTCCGTGTCCGTTCCGTTCCGTCCGTCCGTCCGTCCGTCCGTCCGTCCGTCCGTCCGTCCGTCCGTCCGTCCGTCCGTCCGTCCGTCCGTCCGTCCGTCCGTCCGTCCGTCCGTCCGTCCGTCCGTCCGTCCGTCCGTCCGTCCGTCCGCCCGCCCGCCCGCCCGCCCGCCCGCCCGCCCGCCCGCCCGCCCGCCCGCCCGCCCGCCCGCCCGCCCGCCCGCCCGCCCGCCCTTCTGCACGCACACACACCAACGCACGCACGCACGCACGCACGCGCACGCACGCAGACACACGCATGCACGCACACGCACACATACACGCACACAGGCACACTATAATTCATATATAAATATTCTAACTTCATGATGCGCCTAGGAATGGCCACATATGCTATATTTATGTAGCAAAACAATGTTGCTATAATTATAGTATTACCGTTCGAGGGAATGTCTCTATTTCAAGCGATATAACCCCTTGAATCATCGGCTAAGAAAATAAATCGTGCCATGTTTATAATAAATTGGCAAGCAAAGACAGCTGGCAGTTATCGCTCTCTTCTCGTCCATCTCTTCGCGTTACTATTTTAGATAAACAATTCATATAATAAACGACAGCTAAAAGCTGGCTCTTTATGTTACAAATGTTATTTTTGCATTCCTATATCGGTCAAATCACCGTGTTGACTGAAGGCTACACTCACAGATAAAATGTGACTTTTGCGTTAATATTTTGGATGATTTGTTGATGTTATCTAGTGGGTTGTCTAAGTAGTTGACCATGTTTCATGATTCACTGCATTATTTTTATTTTATATTGCTTGTTTATATACTGTATTTGTATTTGGAAAAAAACATTGCCTTATTGGTTGTTTTAAATGTGTTTCGGGATTAGAATTTTATAAACCGGCCAACAGAGATGTTATATTCATAAGTGCATTGTTTTGAGTAAACCAGTGAATATTGACTTGCATATTGAATTGTATATAATGTTAAGACTACTTTTGTTAATTTCTAGTACCTAACAAATCGAGGGTTATCAAGTCTTCTGCTGCCTCATTTGATAATCACCTTAAGTCAAGGCTGTTTGCCCTGCAAATCCCCTTCGAGAAGTGCATGAATTGGCCGGTTCGAACTAGTTTATTGTCTTTGCCAATCGTGACTTTTCCGGGAGGAACAGCGCAGTATTAGTTTCTACATCCCAAACAATGTAACACGAGCAGCGGGTGGCAGAAATCACGTGACCGGAAGCCGACCACAGTCCTCCTTTCACCTGCTGACTTAAAAGAGGAGTTTATGAAAGCGATGTGCCAGGGGTAGAGAAGAGCCGGTACTGACATAATAACCGCGGCGACACCTGGCGCGCGAGGACGGCGTGTATACAGTTCTAATCCAAGGAATACGTATTTCCTATAACAGTTTCTTTTTTCGGCTACTTTTGAAACTGCGCGTTTACCACCTTCCCCACCCCCAGTGGCGTGCTGCATACAGCGACTAAATAACACGTTCTGTTTTCACATAGTGTGGGTTCCAACTCTTCCACCAGCGGGCTCCATTCACTGGACTGTGGACATGTGTGATTACTATTCGTATACACACTTGAAACAACACCACCACAGACCGCATACGGTGTGTGTATTGACGGTGAATTAAAAGCGGACATCGGATCGGCGCAGTTCCGATCAACTCTACTCGCTCAGTCAATCGACTGACAGGTGACGTACGAAATCACCTTCGTAGCGCACCTTTAAACATGCCACTATTAAGACAGACAGTCGAAATGTTTAACAAAAACCATACTGAAAATATCACAGTACCTAGGAATCACAACCCGTCACCTTACCTGTCTTGTCGCTCCATTGCGTGTCCAGTGAGTTCGAAGAAGCGTCTCGCA
>JAODUO010001626.1:105000-142500 GCA_025642075.2 Ridgeia piscesae | reverse complement strand
CAAAAGAAATGTTGTCAACGGAACTACTTCGTCGGAAAACTAAGACAATTTAATGTGTGTCGGATGATAAGTCTTCTATAAATCTACAGTCCTGTCAGTCCTGTGCTGCTGTCTAATTTGTTGGGGTGGAAGCTTATCAGTTAAGAATAGAGTACTGCTAGATCGTGTAGTACGGTCAGAGAGCAAAACCATTTGCACGACATTCACAAAAGTGAATGAACTATACAAAATATGAGTGATGGAAAAGACAAGGGAAATCTTAAAGGACACCTCTCACCCATTGCACGAATGTTACTACGTTGCACAATCTGGTTGTAGATACATATCCGAAAGAGCACGCACGAACCGTTTTCGTAACACTTTTCTTCCAACTTCTGTTAAGCTGCTAAACGCGAAATCGGGGAGGGAAAGTGATCGGGGAGGATGGGGGGATACAATGGGACGAACTACTATTATAAGCTTTGTCAATACTAATGTTGTGTTATGTTGTGTTATGTGAATATCTACCACAAGACTTTTCTCTTTGGTGGTCTATTAAAGGTTATTGTATTGTATAATTGTTCATAACTAAGCACCAATTCAATAAGCCCCCTGTGTCGATTGAAAAAGACATTAGACCAATTTCACTAACTCCAATAGCTGCCAAGGTGTTTGAATCAATAATAATGAAATGGGTGGATGAAACAATTGAAGGTGAAATTGATGCTAAGCAATTTGGGGGAATTAGCGGAACGTCCACAACAGACGTTCTTGTCGAACTGGTTCATATGTGGTATAAGGCGACAGATAAATTGAATTCTTATGTCAGAGTTGTAATGCTAGACTTTAGCAAAGCGTTTGATCTTATTAATCATCATTTGTTGCTAGATAAGCTACAGTCGTATGGGTTGCCCGCACATATTTTAAGATGGATGGCAACATTTCTATTAGACAGAGCTCAACGAGTAAAAATAGGAAATGAATATTCCCATTCTGGTCATCCCAATGGGGGAGTACCGCAAGGGACATTGTCTGGACCTAAATGTTTCCTTGTTTATATAAATGATTTAAGAACGACTGTTCCATTATATAAGTATGTAGATGACAGTACGTTATTTGAAATATGCGACAGAAATGATGTATCTGTTATACAAGAGTCGGTTGATATTGCTGCTAGATGGACAGAACAGAATGACATGAAAATTAATTCGGAAAAATCAAAAGAAATAATCATTAGTTTTGCACAAGATGGCAATTTCAGAAGCACTATCCCGAATATAAAGATTGATGGGAAGTTTGCCATGCCAAACTATTATGTGTGACCATTTCTCAGGATCTGACATGGAACAAACACATGGATAATATTGTGAAAAAGGCTGGTAAACGCTTGTACATGTTATATCAGTTAAAGCGTGCAGGGATTACCCAGAAAGATCTGGTCAGTGTATATGTTAGTGTGGTGAGACCAGTTCTAGAATATGCATGTCCTGTATGGCACACTAACTTGCCCCAATATTTGTCTGACAATATTGAAGTTATACAAAAAAGGGCACTAAAATTTATTTTTCCTGGATTGGGTTACGCGGAAATACTTAGACGTGTTAACCTGGATACGTTGAATGTAAGACGGGACAGCATTTGTCAAAAATATTTTGATAAAATTAAAGTCGGCACAAACAGATTAAATTATCTGCTGCCTGACAAAAGACATTCAAATATAATGTTAGACAACAAAATGTGTACCCGTTACCAGTTACTAGAACGAATAGATTCCGTAACTCCTTTATACCGTGGGCTTTATACAACTGTCAGTAAAAAGGCTATTAATATGGTATGATTTGCGGTATCAAATGTATTTCTATTGTATTTGTATGATGTTTTGATGAGTTAATTGTAACCTATTGTAATGTCAATCCAACTCAGTTGAGTTGCTAATAAAACTTGTGTTATTATATTATTATTATAATAACTTCTACAGATAAATACTTTCACGGAAATTGGAAACGGTGTTAAAAGGGTGATTTCGCCAAAACAACGTGTATGCTGCAATGCGATCGTACAGTCCAACTCGTCGGATGTCGACCAAATTATTGTTTTGCAATAAGGGCCTTCAATTAGGATGCACGAAATGATTAGCCAGACATTTCAGTGACGTTTTCATTTTGTTGGTGGCCTGAACGACGAGGATTGTAACTGGACATGCAGCAGAAAATGTAATAAAATCCACAATTCTCAATGTATTAACACGGTTTCCATATAACAATTCTGCCCCATCATGTGCAAATGCGATTCATCTGGGATAGACAGTAATTGTTTTATAATGGTTTATGTATGACCACCTACCCCTTCATCAATACCCGTAGAAAATTGTTACGCCGGAAATTGGAATAAATATTAAAACAGTGATTTCACAAAGAATACTATGTGTTTTGCAATGCGGTCACCTACTTTCCATATCTAGGAATGTAGTGCAAAATCGGTGCAGTAAGAACGCTCAATGACGATACACGAGGTTTGTAGCAAGAAATGTCAGTGAGTGTGCTCTTTTGTTGAAAGCCTCAATGACGTGGATTGCATTTTGAGATGCGGAAGGAAATGTGCAATAAAATCAATAATTCTCAAGATATTAAAACAATTTTGATACAATTATTTCCTGTGATGGTTTATTTGCATGAATCACCCATTCAGCGATTTCTATAGACAAAATAGTTACGGCGAAAATGGGGAAGGGCTAAACAGTGTGTTAGTTCATAGAGATCTGTGCGTGTTGCAATCCGCAATTATCAATGTATTAATATAATGTTAATATACGTGTAAAGCAGACCTGTCCAGTCACGTTATACGCAATCTCCTGAGATGTATATTATTTATTTTAGTGTGGCTTGTATATTTGAATCTTCATACGTTTATGTATTTGTTATCGTGAATATGAGATTAGTGTTAAAAGGAACAATCGCTCACAGAAAGCTTAGACTTTTGCATTATTATAACATATTTTCCGTCCCGGTGGATGTACGTCTGGTTCTAATGAAACAGTATGAGAATTCGTACACAAAACGTATCGGTTGCCCTAAATTTTTGGTTATGTCTTTATGGCCTAATAATTATGGGAAAGCGGTGTTAATTGAGCCAATAATGTTTTCGATAGAATTATATTCCCAAGTCAAGACTGTTTTTACTCACGTAAACTGCGATTATGATTATGTGACTCTCTTGCAACAAACAAACAAGACATGTCTGACATGACTACATAACTAGATATAGCTAATTGTTTGAGAGTTGGGTCACGTGGTTCAACTAGTACTATGTGTGGGGCAGGTTGGGCCACAGTGGTAAGTCGTGGCATGCATTTCTTTTTAAGCAGACTTTCTACTAAGACTTCATAATAACTAAACTAATACAATTAATACATCTACCCATAGGTACGAAAGAATCGCTGATGAGTCAATACACATTTTAAGCGAGTTAACACACTTAAGTAAGATACCCTCAATGACTAATTACAACAACAGTGTTACTAACTGCATATATGATGTCTTCTTGCTACCCGATGTTACAATATCCCAATGTTCACGAACACGTGAAATTTTTATGTGTTTTCCATTTAAGCAACATAAATTATTATTAGTTAATACACGCACTCGAGAGAATGGCTCACAAAATACATAATGATGAATTTTTCATTAAGTATACGTGAATCGACGACAAATCAAATTCTTACCAATACATAGTTAAACAATTTGTAATTGTAAAACAATAAAATATTGTGGCGTGTTTTGATAATTTAGGCCTACACACTACAGCAGATATCAATTAAAACCACACATTGTTTCGGTAAACATAAGTTTCGGTAAACATCGAAAAACGTACTTTTACTATGCATTTTTAATACTGTCACAACATCCATACAGTGTATGTTAATCGTGGTATAATAACATGTTATATCGACAGGTGGAACCAAACAACGGTCGATGCTGGAGATGAATCTTCTTCGAAACTAACTCGGCTCAACAAACAATTGGCTCAAGTACCACTGCCTCCATCTACTGCACAAGCCATGCACAGGGGCGGTGTAGCGTTTACATTTTGCCGATCGTTATAAACTTTCCGATTTACTTTCTGCGCATGCGCGATAAATGTAAAATCATCAATGTACACGGAAACGACAAAGCATGTTTGGTATAAATGCCACGGGCTGTTCATTAACTCTCCTGTGGTGATTACTGTGAAGTGTTGCTTAAAATGTCGTTAAATACATAAAAATATTACGTTAGTTTAAATTACTGTCACGGATTATGTCGCACATGATTTACGGTTGCTATCAAAACATGCCTCGTGTTAATTTGCGACAAATAACTTTGCTGAGAGGTTATATACATCCTAACGAACAACCCGTAGTATTTATACAATAAATGCATTGTCCTTTCGCTGCACATTAAAGAGTTTAGATTTATCGCGCATGCGCAGAAACGTCAATCGTAACGTTTATAACGCCGTGAAAATGTAAGCGCTACAGCGGGTCTAGAGGTGGAGTCATACCACATTTGCATTTTCCATAGGCGACCTCTATAACATTTCCTTCATTTCCTACTAATCTTGTTGAGATGTGTTATTGACAATTTCACAGCATATTTACCCTCCGTAGACAGAAGTTCTGTGAAAAATCCTCACACATCAGGCTCCCATAAACTTCTGTCCAACCTTACACCTCTCCATTTCTGTTTGAACCACCCAAGGGTTGCCCCGGATTACATCACCGAGCAAAATGACAACTGTATTAATACGCAGAAATGTACCGACGGACAGCTGTCTTAATTTGACAGCTCTGATGCTACGCTGCACAAAAACATAATTTCGACTCACTCCACACTACATTATATGCTCAGCGAAGTTCAGACAACTTGCATAATGCTGTTTTTATACGATACTCTTTGATCGTACTTGTAATGGCGGACGAACACCTTATTGAGATCTTACATCAGGTAGCAGTCTGCGAGGGACAAAGACGTACAATTTCACCCCTTTGGCACCCCGAAGTATCGTCTCAGCTGTCGCGCCCTGCTGTTGCGCTTTCTCGAATTGTAAGATTGGGGAGTTGCGTCGCTTACCTTTAGATTGCATATTTTCTAGGGGGCACGTAACGGAGCACAATGAAAGGGATCTAGAGAAACAGAATACATCCCAAGGTGTAGGGGGCACAAGCCAGTTAAGCCCCCTTGGTCCGCCGGCGACACATCGAGTTCTCATAACCACGTTGCTTCTGTGAACTAGCCATTTTGTCATCTCTGTCATTCGCTAGAGGGCGATGCTGTTGTAGTATTTTTTATAGTTTTGTATTCGCTAGGTGGCGGGCCTGTGTGAATAGCCTTACAAGTCATCAAAATGTCTAGCACAGCGACATTACCCATCACGCACGTGTCACTGCAAACCGACGACAGATCGACGTAACGGTGTATGGCAGGTTCGGCCGAAACAATGTTGTGCCATATAGAGACAACGACCGATTGACATCAGTGACGTGAACGTAGACGTTTCAATCATCGACATGTCCACGGACTACACATGTATGTAGCAGGCTTCAGAGGAACAGTTATCACTTTTTTGTCGAAACAATACACGTATTTATATTATATCTTATTTACGTGTTTGTAGCAGTTAATTACCTGTGGTATATTGTCGTTTTGTTTTTACGACTACATAATCACCAATGTCATCCACACTGTAAATAATCACACAAGCTCCACAATGATTACAGAGTAGGATTATGCACTCGTATGGCAGAAGAAGATAAGATATTTACACTTGTTCTCTATAGTTTTGATCATGCTAAAACACATGCCTCTTCCATTTGCCGGGTAGGACCACATTTCTCTATTTATCGTATTTTCTCGTCTCTCTTGAACATTTGAACGTTTTAATACTATTCTATTACAAGTATTCAACATTAAACGTATATTCACACACAACATTTGCAGTTACTAACGAAGCAGGAATTATGGCATGGTTAGTCTCGATTACCCAGGGTAGTGAGGTGGCAGTATTTTTTAGCCCCGCACACGGATAACACTCAAAAACCGGCTATGTCACCAGACTGTCTTTTCTCAGCGAAGTTACTCAGCCGAGCGACAGTCGGTTAAGCGAGACTACTTAATGGCAGAAAACCTAAATGAGTACTTTAGTTCGGTGTTTACCGGGGAAGATTTTAGTATATTACCAGTACTTGAGACTAAGTTCGAAGGGAGAGAGTTTGACTATTTAGGACAACTAATTGTAACCCCAACAATGGTAGGTATGAAAATAAGAGATATGAAGAATAATAAATCACCTGGAGTGGATGGGATTCCTCCCAAATTACTATTGGAAATTGTAGAACAAATCAGCATACCGCTTGCAACAGTGTTCAATTTGTCATTAGAGGAGGGAATAGTTCCGTTAGAATGGAAAGAAGCAAACATTATTTAAAAAAGGTTCGAGAAACAAGTCAGAGAACTATAGACCAGTGAGTTTAACATCGGTGATTTGCAAACTATTAGAAAGACTAATTAAAGATCACCTGGTTGATTTTCTTGTTAAAAATAAATTGATAAACCCATCTCAACATGGGTTTTTAAAAGCGAGATCATGCTTAACAAATATGTTATGTTTTTTGGAAGATGTCACAAAGTGGGTAGATGAGGGATCACCAGTAGATATAATCTATTTCGATTTTAAAAAAGCCTTTGACAAAGTGCCACACCAAAGACTACTACTTAAACTAAAGGCCCATGGCATAGGAAATGGTATGTTCAATTGGATAGAAAAATGGCTTATTGATAGAAGACAAAGAGTAGTAGTTGATGGGGAGGTTTCAAACTGGAAATCAGTTTTGAGTGGAGTACCGCAGGGATCAGTACTGGGACCTATTTTATTCTTAATATATATCAATGATTTGGATAATGACATAACAAGCAAGGTGTTGAAGTTTGCGGACGATACAAAAGTGTTTAGGAAAATTAAAAGTGATGCAGATAGACAGCATTTACAAGATGATCTTAATAAGTTGATAGTTGAGAAGTGGCAAATGCTGTTTAATTTTGGAAGGTGTAAGTGCCTCCTCACAGGACATGGGAATGAAGATGCACAATATACAATGGGTGGTACTGTACTAAATACTACCTTAAAGGAAAAGGACTTAGGATTAACTATTAGTGCTGACATGAAGGTATCAGAACAGTGTGGAATTGCAGCAGCGAAGGGAAACCAAATTCTTGGATTAATTAGCAAAGATGCAGTGTAGACTGGATATTAGAAAAGTTTCATTTTCACTAAGAACAGTAAACGAATGGAACAGATTATCAGCTGATTATGTAGGTGCTAGTAGTGTTAATATATTTAAAAATAAAATCGATATATACCTAAGACGGGCGGGGTATACTTAGATAGATAGGTTGGACTCTTGATAAGCCAAATGGCTTCCTAGTCCACCCGCCATCTAGAGTTGAATCTCTAGGTGGCAATCTTGTTAAATCTTGTTAAATAGGTGTGACATGTATGACTTTCAGTTTCAGCAATCCTAGCTTATTGAAACAATTCCCATTTTCTTCCCGTAAATCTCGCATCACGTTTACTCAGTTCACATTTCAGACGTGCTACAGACAGTTCTTCACATTGCGACATAATGATGATAATTTGTATTAAAAACAAATGAAAAGGCTAATTTATTTACGTTGTACAGATGGAGTTCTTGTTTACCGCGAACCGCGAACACTGTAGGCCCGGTGACGCCTGGCGCCACCTGGCGAACAGAGCCTGAAACTGGCTTATAATGTCTTCCAATATTAAGTGACCTTTACCAATTACATTCACTCTTACTTAATTTCCTTAGCAAATGAGCTCAGTGTTCTGCCACTGAGCATAAACAAGGTATAAAAAGAGATTTTCACATTATCAATACTCCACGTTTTCTGCAAGGTTTATACACACATCTTCGATAAATCACGAAAGATAATGAAGCGTCATTAACAATTGTTTATCAACAATAGTACTGGGTAATTTATTAACTGTCTGTGGTTATTCTTCGCCATTTTAAGGTTGCCTTTACGTATCCCTTCCAATATGATGGAGGTCATAAAATATATAGTTAATATAATTTAAATGTTACAGTTTTATATCTAGGCATATTCAACCGTCGGGGATATAACATCAAAAAGTATTACATTGCCAGCATGTGTGGAAAAGTAAAAATCTTCTACCAAAATACGTGCTCACGCAAACACGCATACACGCCTGCGCCCAAACACACACACACACACACACACACACACACACACACACACACACACACACACACACACACACACACACACACACACACACACACACACACACACACACACACACACACACACACACACACACACACACACACACACACACACACACACACACGATACATAATTGCAACAATAAAAATATATGTTCATAAAAACCGTTTCCTCTCTTCCAGAATTTGTGCATCTTCAACACGGATGACGTAGCGACACAGCCAATAGCGCTTACCAGTGCGAGTAGCCAGGAAGTCTTTAAACTAAATGTCTCCTTACTATGTGTTCACGTCGGCAAAGAAAATGGCGCTGGGTCGCAGCAGTTTGCGCGGTGATCATACTTACTCTCACCGCACTTCGCACCAGTACCAGTACGCGCACGGGCCGACCGATCTGCTCCTTCGACATTATCAGAGAGCACTGTGTGAAACATAACTACTTCCCGACCGGTGGACAATGGGTCAATGACAAACACGGAGATGAAGTGTTTGTTCCAGACATATGCCGATTCACTGAATCAGCTATTAAGGTAGACAAGGTACAAAATTGCCTGAAGCGACGGGAGGTCAAGCGTATGCTCTTTCTCGGAGACTCCAACGGCATCAGGTACTTCGAGGCGATGGTTCACCTGCTTAATAAAACGTTCTTGTGTAAGTTAGAGAAGACACATCGAAGCCCCGACTTCTTGCCGGATGCGATGTATTTCACCAACGGGACTCGACTGAATGCCAGTGACATTGTAGTGCACTACCGCGATTGCAGACAATGTTACGAGACGCTCGTTGCTTGCACTGCACCGCAAAATCAAGGCGTTAGTTTTACGATCAAACTGGAGTTTCTGGCCATGGAGTACTTTCTAGACACGGAAGTGACGACGGTGCGCACGAAGAAGCAAAACAACATCGGTCGCGCAGGTTGGCATCATTCCACCTCCACGCAGGAATTCATATTCAGCGAGTACCTCAAAAAGCAGCCCTATCCCGATGTCATCTTACTGTTTTCGTCAAATCATGACAAGGCGCGGAATACACTGGAAAAGATGCGAGCCGACATGGAGTACCTGAAGTCGCTCATCAATGTGTACGTACCGAGTACGACTGAAGTGTTCTGGTTTAGCACCCTCAGTGAATACAACAATAAAAAACCTAAGGCATACAGAAATCGCAAGTACGAAAGAAAATATGCAGCTAACGAGTATATTCAGCTCGAAAATAGGCACCTGTTTGAGGTTCTGTTGCCAGAATTGTCCAAACGTGATTCCGTGATAAAGCCTTTCTTTGACATATATTCCATGTCATATGGTGTACTGCACTGGTCAACGGACGGAATTCATCGTGAAAAACGTTGGTATAGAGCCATAATGTCTCGGTGGTTGCAGACGTTTTGTGTCTAAGTATATGATTGCGTTGTCGTTGTCGTTGTCGTTGTCGTTGCTGAAAACAACATGGGCCCTTAAAAGGTCTACTGTGCAGTCTGACTAAGGCTAATGTCCCTGAAAGAATACAAGTATAAGTTATAAAATTGTAATAACATCGTGCCTATTGTCTGAAATTTTATATATATAATATATATATATATATATATTTATATATATATATATATATATATATATATATATATATATATATATATTATATATATATATATATATATATATGTATATATAATATATATATATATATATATATAAAATATACTATGATATATATATATATATATATATATATATATATATATATATATATAATATTTGGGTGTGTGAGTGTACATTGAAACGTTCAGACAATAGGCACGATGTTATTACAATGTATCCTACCAGAAAGTAAGTTAACTGGTTGCCTAAGTGTGGTCGTAGCTTGTTTGGTGCAACAATATAAACACTGGACAACAGTTGTAGTGTGTAAAAAGGGCAAATTTTATTGCCTAATCACCTCAGTGTAATTCCGTGTAATCACAATTATAGCATACATACATTATAATAAAAGCCAGCATTGCTAATATTCTTATTTAAAAGCAATAAAGTTGAGGGGCCCGCATAGTATATACAACTGTCGCCATCTAGCGAGCACATGCTAATCAAACAAACCGCTAATCGCTGTGAGGTCTAGCATAAATTGGAATAGAATTGTATTCGCTATAACCACATATCGCGGTAAATAGAGGATCACAGTTATACAAATACAGTAGAACATATTTAGAATATGCATAACACTACATATTAATAATTACAACTGGATAATAATTACCCAGCTATACTACTGCCTGTGTAAAATTACATTTATACAGGTTCATGAATAACACACTAGGTGGCAAGTCATTGACCATACATTTTTAAGCCATACAAGATGAATGTTGCCAGATTATTAATTTTGTCTGGCTCACTGGTCTGTAGCATACGAGTAAAATTGTGGACATTTGCACTCCTCATATTACATGAAGATATATATTTAGTTCTCATGTCTTCGAACGTTGTACATTCGTATTAAAAGTGAATTTCATCACCTAATACACCTTCGTCACAAATTGTGTAAAGTCTCTCATTTCTAGGCACGTTGGTGTGTTTTCGGTTATTAACAGGTAATTTATGTGTACATATTCTGAAGTGGAAAAATGCTTTTTCGAAGTGTTCAACAAGGATTACGATATACATTCCTTTACAATGCGATATCTTAAATAGTTGATACATCACATTATTATCATTTGTAATTCTACAGTGCCATAGTTGCTTAAATTGATCACATTCACATTTCTTTATACTCTTGGCATCAATGTTATGATCTTGCATTAACCATCGGTTTTATTATGCCAATTAACCAATCATGTGGTATATGTCCACTCAGCAGTACAACATTAAAGATTTGTGTTAGCATATGCAAGTGATCTTCTGAGAAAGCCCTGATCATTTCATTAATAATATTATCTTCCCCACATGCCTTCCTATTTTTCAATCGTTTCACAGCTGTCTTCACTTCTGCCTCAGAAATTGGTAGATTTAATGTCTCGGACTCTGAATATTCTTTAGTTACACTGCTAGACATTTGGGTTCCATTCATGTTACAGTCAAACTCGGTTACATTTTCTTCAGTAGAATTTAATTCAGAAAAGTGTTCAAGAAACTCATCACATGGACGTAAGCCTCCATGGGGTACATCGGGAAGACCAACACAAATCAAATAAATCTACTGCGCTGTGCAGCGAGCTTCATGGAGGGATGAGTGACCTTTTGATTTTGACATGGCGCTGAGAACCTTAACAAATTTATATAATCTCATACATTTGACTTTATCTCAGCAGAACTACGATGATAGCCACTGATATAAGACCTCTAGCTCATGTATATGCCAGTTGTATTCCCTTTCGCAAACAGATATGGTTAACAACAATTAATTTTAACCCATTAAGTTGACCTTTGACCTACACGATCAACTTGAAAGGTCATGACAAAATGTTTATTTGATTGGGGATTCTCATAACCATCAAAATCCAGTTTCTAGCTCATTTCGATTGAAAATTATGGCTGATTGTGTTTCTGCAGTCGACGATTGTCATGGACGAGAGGCCATGTAGGATTTCTCATCTAATATGACATCAAAACATAAAATAGATAGGTCAGGCGTGTCTGGAATGTCAATTTCAGGCAGAATTGATACACAATTTGAGTATCTAGCCCTACTAGATCAAAACTTGTAGACGAATACTTGCAAAGTGGCGGCCATTTTGTATTTCATGCTTCAGTGGCCTTATGCCACGGATTTTCAAAAAGCACCTCCTGAAGTGTTGAAAGACATGGTATGTAGAATACAAATCAAAAGAAAAACTGCGTTTACCTCGAATGTTTTACGGGCCTATATGGCAGAGCCTGGACTATGTAGTTTGTCTCTCCATCCTGTTGCCAATGACAGGTAGCTAGGTACAGTCTGCAATCAATCGTAAATTACCGATATTAACACATACACTAGACGTAAGGCTACATCAGCGTCTTTGTTAATATTAGTATTTTAATTATTATGAGTAATATTATTTATATTAATTAATTCATAACGATCGATTTATTTTACATACAAATAAATGTATGTAGTGCTATAAAGCGCCTCTGATTGGTTACAATTACTAGATTTATGGCGCAGTAAAAGTTGTCAGATTATTATTATTATTACGCTAGTGGAATGGCATATAGTAACACCACAAAGAATTCGTCATGCTAAATACGGAGATAAAATAACTAAATCAGACACTTACAATTTGGCTTCTCAGCAGAAATCCATCTGTTGTTTCGTATTCAAATATAAGAAGAGCCCTGCCCAGGTCCAATTTCGTCTTCTGAATTGTTCAATACGTATAATTGGTGAAATTACTTTAGGTAATTGCCTATGCCATAGCTAAGGTTTAAAAGAACCTCATATGCCTGGAAGAAACCGTATTATCTGCTAAAACAGGGCAAGCCACCAAACATGGGCAGGGGTGTCGTGTGCATCAGCACACTCACTGTGGCCACATTCTAGAGTGACCAAGCCTTATCCAGGGACCCCCGGACGAAATGCAGTCCCTGCCCCCGATGGGTCGGTTGGTCGATGGGTCGATAGGTCGGTCGGTCGTTCGGACACCCTCACTCGCCCGCAGTGGACATCCATTGTTCCCGTCAACCCTCCGCACGTGCCGTATTGTTGTCATTTCATCTCAGGTTTGGTTCCTACTCGTCGTTGATACACTCTTCCCTGTGCATAGTTGTATGTATGTATGTATGTGTATATTTTATGTATGTTTGTATGTGTGTATGTATATATGTATGTTTGTATGTATATATATATTTATATATGTATGTTTGTATGTATGTATATGTTTGTATGTATAAATGTATGTATGTTTGTACGTATGTATATATGTGTGTGTATGTACATTATGTGTATATGTATGTATGTTTGTGTATGTATGTGTGTATGTATACTTGTATGTGTGTATGTATGTTTGTATGTGTGTATGTACGTGTGTGTATGTACATTATGTGTATGTTTTATGTATGTACGTTTGTATGTATGTGTGTGTATGTATGTATGTTTATTTGTATGTATGTGTATGTGTGTGTATATGTGTATGTATGTATGTATATGTATGTGTGTACATTATGTATAATGTACAATAATGTGTTCATTTCAAAAACTAAAGAAATGGGGGAATGACCCAACATCACCAATATGCTGTACGAAATATAAATTGTGTCATGATTTTATTCATTCCAACGCGGAATCGACACAAAATGACAACATGTGTGTGGAACGCGTCCAGAACAAGCCTGTCTGTCAAATGCAACACTCATATCCCATGTTCTCAGAGAAATCGGCATACCTCGATGACGTATGATATCATAAACTAAGATGGAGAATGTTGTATTAGTTCATCATAAAGCCATCGTACTAGGATTATCCTTCAGCGTCCGCAAGCGGTGTCTCTGACTGTCTCATCTACCAAAAGTGCAGTTGTTGCAGAAACTCTTCCACTCCTTGACTTGCTGTTGCACCGAACGCATCCACACGATTGGGTCTGCCTTCATGCGCGTCTGCCGAGTCGCTGTCCACCGCGATGACGCGTCGTTCCCCTGAAACATACCAGTGCATAAGTCGTTAGGACCAACAAAGATTAAGTTCTACGTAAGACGATAAAAAGGATGCATCGAATTACATGTGAATAAGAAAATAAAATGCATATATGATGGTCACTCTACGGTCTGTGGTCCCCCAGTTTCATCCCAGTGCACACGAGGATTGTATTAGTTTATACGTGTCAACCCTATCCCATGACATCTATTTCTGACCCTCGCTGTCGTCGTCTTCTCGTCCGTAGCTATCAGCTCCATACTCCACCAGTTGGATAACCTTCCTCGAAAAATCGCGCTAGACGGCACGGTCCTGGGGTACCAGGCTATCCTGTGTAGCAACCTCTGTTCTGTGTGCCCGTGGAACTTCTCTCATGTCGGGGGAAGCTGAATCGTCATCATCGTTGTGCAGAGGCTAACTATGGCCTTCGTCTTTTTACAACTAAGTCGGTCGGTCGGTCGGTCGGTCGGTCGGTCGGTCGGTCGGTCGGTCGGTCGGTCGGTCGGTCGGTCGGTCGGTCGGTCGGTCGGTCGGTCGGTCGGTCGGTCGGTCGGTCGGTCGGTCGGTCGGTCGGTCGGTCGGTCGGTCGGTCGGTCGGTCGGTCGGTCGGTCGGTCGGTCGGTCGGTCGGTCGGTCGGTCGGTCGGTCGGTCGGTCGGTCGGTCGGTCGGTCGGTCGGTCGGTCGGTCGGTCGGTCGGTCGGTCGGTCGGTCGGTCGGTCGGTCGGTCGGTCGGTCGGTCGGTCGGTCGGTCGGTCGGTCGGTCGGTCGGTCGGGTCGGTCGGTCGGGTCAGTCATGAATAACACATATAAGTAAGACTACATAAGCATCTTTATTAGTATTTGCATTTAGAACTATTATAACTAATATTATTTCGTCTTTTTGTAACTAACCATACGTATGGTAGTGACATCATTTTTGATAACTACCTAAGATATATCTAAGTTTTATAAGAAACTCGTGTGCACTGGCAAGAAACCGTATTATCTGCTCTCTAGGCACCCCCAAACACAGACCGCTTCCGAATTACTTTTAATTAAACTGACTACCTTTAAACGCGGTGTTACAGAAACTAGCTACGAGCCCGGAAGAGCCTGTGCAAGGGGAATGCGGCAGGGGTGTCGTGTGCACCAACACACTCGTTGTGGCCACATTCTAGAGTGACCAAGCCTTATCCAGGGACCCCCGGACGAAACGCAGTTAACTCATTGGATGGAGGAATGGAAGGATGGAGGGATTGAGAGACGGAGGGATGGATGAATGAATAGATGGATGGGTGGGTGGGTGGATGGGTGGACGGATGGATAGGTGAGTGGATGGATGGGCGAGTGGATCGATGAATGGGTGGATGGATGGGTGATTGGTGGATGTGTAGGTGGATGGCTGAGTGGATGGATGAATGGATGAAACAGAGAAAGAAAAAATGAATGAATGGATGGGTGGATGGATGGATTGATGAATGAATGGATTACGGGTGAGTGGATGGATGGATGAATGGATAGAGGGATGGATTGGTGGATGAATGAGTGAATGAACGAATGGATGGATTGATGGGTGGATGGATGGGATGATGGATGGATTGATGGATGCATGTATGGATAGGTGGATGGATGGGTGGTTGGCTGAGTGGGTGGATGGGTGGTTGAGTGGATGGATGGGTTGATGGATGGATAGATGTATGTATGGATGAATGAATGGATGGATGGATGGAGGGATGGATGGATGGATGGATGATGTGGTGGGTGGATGTGTGCCAGCCAGCCAGCCAGCCAGCCAGCCAGCCAGCCAGCCAGCCAGCCAGCCAGCCAGCCAGCCAGCCAGCCAGCCAGCCAGCCAGCCAGCCAGCCAGCCAGACAGCCAGCCAGCCAGCCAGCCAGCCAGCCAGCCAGCCAGCCAGCCAGCCAGCCAAGAAGCAAGAGAAGAAGACCAGAAGCAAGAAGCAAGAAGCAGAGCAAGAAGCAAGCAAGAAAAGCCAGCAGAAGCAGCAAGCAGCCAGCCAGCCAGCCAGCCAGCCAGCCAGCCAGCCAGCCAGCCAGCCAGCCAGCCAGCCAGCCAGCCAGCCAGCCAGCCAGCCAGCCAGCAGCCAGCCAGCCAGCCAGCCAGCCAGCCAGCCAGCCAGCCAGCCAGCCAGCCAGCCAGCCAGCCAGCCAGCCAGCCAGCCAGCCAGTGAATGAGTTGGCGGGGTGGGTTAATAGGTATGTTAGTTAGGTTAGGAGGGTGTACAGGTAGGTGGATGTGTTAGGTGGGTTGGTGATATTTTAGATGGATAGGTGGGTGGGTGGGTGTTTGATGTGCGAAGTAATGCCCCTGGTCACCCGTTCTAACCACCAAACTATGTCTATGTTCAGTAAGCCTATAGTTTGATAGAGAGGAGGCGTGACCTGGAGCTGTATAGTGTGATAGAGAGGAGGTGTGCCCTTGAGCTGTATAGTTTGATAGAGAGGAGGCGTGGCTTTGAGCTGTATAGTTTGATAGAGAGGAGGCGTGGCCTTGAGTAGTATAGATTGATAGAGAGGAGGCGTGGCCTGGAGCTACCGTACCCCTTTATTGGGTCTATTTTACACAATTCCATCTATGTATATTCCTACCTATTGTTACAGATGGAACGTCAACGCTAAACCGACGCAAAGATTAAATAGAAAACTAATGCTGAACCGAGCTGCTAAATAACTACATAATTCCTTACAAAATATCTCCGTATTGACTTGACTCTCCGCCTTTTCATACAACTCTCTTTTGCTGGTTCAACAATCATCGGTCCCCCGGCTAATTCTACTCCAAAGCCAAAGTTACTCAAAAGCTACATAAATAGTTATTGCTAAACTGAATTATTAGTGTTCGTGTAACTTCTTGTAAATGTTCTCCGTGTCCTAGCTAGTTAAGACTTAAGTTCCAGCCATAAAGGCAAATTCGAAGCTAAACTGACTCAACACTTGCAACACTGGCAACAGTTATAATAATAAATATTGCTGAGCTGAACTTATCTGCTAAATGTTCGTGTAACTTCTTGCAAACGTTCGCCGTGGTTGGTTTCACCCTCCGTCTTCTTCTCCATTGACATGGGCAGGGCTCTCGACTAACGTATGTTGTCGAGCGGCTGGTGAAACTTAGCTGAAGGGTAGTTGGAGACGAGATCGGGCGCTTTATTTGCAGACATTCAATGTTGCACAAGGCCGTCGTTACCGCGTTTATGACGTCACTCCGTCGCAGTCACGTGATGAGACGTTTGAAAGAAATGCTTTGCCACTAGTGCAAACGAGTGGGATACATTTTAATTTGACGGTATAATTTCACGTTATTAGTACGAGTCCTCATCGCTAACAGTAACGGTAGTTCCATGAACCAGACTCTCGTGAACTACGACGCAATTCGGGAATTCTGATAGTCCGCAGCGACGCCTATCGCGTCGATTGGAATTAACCTTCTTCTCATGAGTTCCGGTTAGCTGTCAAATTTGGCGTCGTCTCTGGTTTTACACGTAATATTACTCTGGTTTTACACGTAATATATGCGTACTGACCATACAAATATATGGTAATGTACGTTAAATTTAAGTCGATCGGTTATGTTTCTGAAATTAAACGAATGTTATTCCTTTGAAAAATAGCCGATTATTAGAAGATAAGAAAGCATACTTCCAAACTTCTTGAACATAATTATTATATTTCAAAGCCGCATCATGAAACACCTTGAACAACATCACATTCTAACTGCCCAGGTCCACTTCCGTCTTCCTGACTTATTCAACAACGTCTTTGCCTTTTCTCTAACCCAGATGCTTGTTTTTTATCCGTGTATGTGATGCACCTTGAACATTATCACATTCTAACTGCCCATGCCCATTTAGGTTTAACGGTATATATCATATGGCCTAGAGCAATAATCCGTAGTATATCTATTAACGTTTAAGTTTCGAAATCCAAGAGATTCCAGGCTCATCAAATGCATAGGCCATTTGAACCTCCACCTACAACCCTCGGGCAGTGGCTACAACTTCACTGTCGAAACAGAAAAACATTATAACTAACTGAACACCTGTTGATTCTAATATAATTTTAATGGAGGGAATTATTTCAGACAATTATTTAAGAGAAGATTATTTTCAATAAATCCAATCGCTCATAAGTAAATTCAACCAGTCATTTATTTAACACAAAACAGTATGTCATTGTATTTCAGTAACAAATATTCCACAGATAAGATTCAAAGAAGAATGACGGCCGGCTCTCTTCCTTAACATTAGTAATTTACCTAACAATATCAACTCCACAGTTTGCCTCTTTGCTGATGACTATATCTTATACAGAGAAATTAATCAACAGACCCACAAGAACTACAGGAATACCTATATAAATTACCATGTTGAGAACAGGACTGGCAAATAACGAATTGATTTGTGATGAGAAGCATGAAGTATATGTTCAAGAAGAAGTTTGGAAGTGTGCTTTCTTATCTTCTAATAATCGGCAATTTTTCAAAGGAATAACCAGCTCCTAATTATATAAACATAACCGATTGACTTAAATATAACGTACATTCACAATCGGTATTTTGGTTGACATTTTGATGGTCAAAACGCAAATATTATGTGTGGAATCACAAACGTGAACAGAGACGACGTCAAGTTTGGCAGCTAACCGGAACTCACGAGAAGATGGTTCCAATCGACTCGATAGACGTCGTTGCGGACTATCAGAATTTCCGAATTTACGTTTTTGATTCCAAATATTTTACACGAAATATTTGTATTTTGACCATCAAAATGTCAACCAATATACCGATGATGAATGTACGTTATATTTAAATCGATCGGTTATGTTTCTGAAATTAACAGATGCATGTGGATATCAACGATTGGGTATAACGGTATATATTGCCTATAGCAATAATCCGTAGTATTAAAGGGAACCAAAAGGGAAATATTAAGTGCTATGCACGTGAAAGAGCTAATACAAAGCAACCATTCTGAACGGTAATCACATTTTTAACGTCAGTGGTTTATTAGTAAAATAATTCCAAAGTGGATAATTTTTCTGAAATCATCGGCTTCATAGAGGCGTCCATGATGCGCCTCTTCCTGTTGTCTGACCGTGGTCTGACCACTCAGCACGCAGAACCGGCCTTAAAGTCACGTGTCCGATTGCGTGCGTCAATGCTATCGCCGTTGTAAACACAATGTTGTAAGATACGCGAACTTCGAAGAAGGACATCCGTTCGAAGAACGTTGCTTCGAATAGGATGTTTCTCACCGTATATACTGGGTCAAGATCCCAAAAACGTCGGCGACGTCGAGTTTTAAGATGGAGCTGTGCAAACGATATTAGCGCGATATTTAATCACCAACGATAGTCGTCGAAACGGGTTACCGGTCGAATCCTTCCGTCGCCGTACCAAGTCCCAAAGCGCGCAAGAAGGTTAGTAAATATTATTAAGTCTTCTGTATCTAAATTATTTGAATCTTGTACCATTAGACACATTGCGATGTCTGTCGAGATGACTTATGTACATACTGATATTGTTCGTAAACGTCCACCATAGTTAACGTTCTAGAAGGTATGTCCCGGGATCATGGAGCCGCTAACTAGGTCCAAGCGATTGGGCCCGTCCGATATTGTTATTCATTATTATTTGTTTTTTTATCCTACTTTGAATGGTATATATCACGTTTGCATGAACAGAGGCATAAAAATAAGGTAAAGCTACATGTCAAAAACACAAAAAAAACAGCTGAATGCAAGCCAGATAGTAGACGTCAAGTCAATCCGCATGAACGATAATATAGGCACTTTGATATCACTCGCTAAATAACTTCAAAAGTCTGCCTTTCGAGTTTCGTAGCTAGCATGTTCCCTATTTTCAGGTTGACCGCTCTGAAAGTGCCAACATGACTGCTATATTTTTCAGTAAACATATTCAAACATAAAAAAGCATTGGAATGTTTTTTTCAATCATTCATGTTATTTGTTCAGTGAGAGAACAAATTACAAATTCTGTGTGCGTATCAGTTCAGATACTCATACAACATTGATACTGGACATGTTACAGGCTTACAGTAAATGATGAATAATTAGCTATGATGAGACAAAACTTATGTACTGTAAAAAAATCACTTTGCAAATTTGCAATATTATTGCCTTTATTGGTAGTTTCTTGAAATATTGGGGCACACTGAGCAAACAAGAAGAAATATTAACAGACTAGCATAATATACTAGATGGAACGTGGACTTGTAGATATCCCACAAGATCACTCTATCCAATACAACACTAGATCTTGGGGTAAACACTCGGTAAACATTTGGAACCAGTTTCTTCTCCACCACAATGAGTGGAATTCTCAACCATTGTGTCGTGAAAATCACAAATGTAATTCAAAAAAAAATTAATCCAATGGTTTAGCAAGTAAGTCAGATGATCCACCATGCACATTAGCGTGATGTCTCAATATGACATGTTGCCAGTTAACAATATACCAGAGATGGAGTGAGTAAATACAAATGTACTAGTACGAGTACGATTACTTTGAAATGCATGAAAATCTGAAAACAAATGTGTACGAGTACGATTACTTTACAATATACTCGAGTACGAGTACGATTACTTTACAATGTAATCATGATTACTTTCATGATTACTTTAATGAATATCCTGGCGACTTTCATGGATTCCCTAGGTGTCATTCTTGTTCTGTTGTTGTGTCACTAATGTTCCAACTGATTACTGCTATCCACTATGCAGGTGTTATTATTATTAATAATTAGAGACTTTCTCAGGTATTGGATGAATCATTTAACGTGGATTAATCTTAATTTATGGTTTCTGAATCAAATACAAAATGAGGCATTTAAAAATTTCAAATAACATCATCAAATACATTACAATAACAACACTTCAAAACCAGGGGGGCATATTCAAAAGAGTATCCAATTCAAATATGTAGTATATCAGAGGGGTCCAAATGGGGTCAAATACATTTGTATTTGAAAGTATTTAAATACTGTTTTAAGTATTTTTTTTGATGTTTGGGAAATTTAAAAAGTATTTGTATTTAAATACTTTCCTAAAGTATTTGACTTTTTCAAATTTTTTTTAAATACATTGTCAGTATCAACATTTTTTTTCACTGTCACATGTAATGCCTGCAAACTGATTACCTTAATGCACTGCAACTTCACCCAAATTGCTAATTACTGATGAAGACACTTAACAGCAGGTTTCCCCCCATGGCCCTGCAGTGACCACAATTTGTGTTGCTCAGAGCCAGAGGATGGATTAATCCCTAACAGTGACCATAGGTCAATACCCCCTTTTGTTCTTTAGTCAGGCTTAAAATTGGCACCAGTTTATTCTGGTTTCCGGCTGACTTTGAAGTTGAGCCTTTCACAACATTAGCAATGATTAGCAGTGTCCTTTTGAGGGCAACATAGGCATATATTATTATGGACCTCCCGGCGTAACATCAAAAAATATATTTTGGGCCTTTTCCTCCAATTTGTCCCTTTATAGTTTCTAACTATCCTGCCTGGTGTGCCTTCACAATGACAAAAAATAAAGGGCACTGTTCACTATTACACTGTAACATATATGCTGCTTATTTGGCGCAGATTGAATGATCTTTTTTTATATAAAAACATAGTAAATTCAAACAGTCAATATTTTGCACTACGGGATGTCCTGTTTATTTTAAAAAAGGGCAAGAACGTCCGGCCAAGTCCTAGCGAACCCTGACAACATGGCTGTTTTTTGTCCAGGAAGAAAGCAATTGGAGCTGCAGAAGACACTACAGCTGTATTTTACCTGCAGATCCACCAGCCCATGGCAGACAGAAAAGAGAATGGTGAATTACATCTTTGTCAGAACTCTGGCCTGGCGCTGCCCACAATGACTGTCCATGTCGGAATTGCAGTCCTTGGGCGTTTCCCAACAATGAAACAAGATCTGCTTGTGTCAAGAGTCATTGATTTGTTCATAATCAATCCAACTGCTTATTTACAAATCAACTGATAATTTTTAAGGGCAGCAGTCAACAAGTGCTGAGTGTTATCCCATATCTTGTTCTCCGCTGAGAGCACGGAAGTTCCATCTTATGGCTGGTATATACTGGTATGACTCTCGACCCCTTTGACCAAGCCTGCCATGGATCCACCAGGTAAAACCTCTGTATATGGCCGACTTGGGCACCTGAAATAAAATAAGGCCTAAATAAATAATCAACTATGTACAGTGGCGCAGTGGTTTAAACTTTGGGCTCGGCTTCAGACTCTCAACTACGAGAACGAAACCATGTGGTGCTGTGTCGAACCTTGGGGAAGTCTGTTCACCCGTCATTGCTCCCAAATTTACTCAGCTGTGTAAACAAGTAACTGGCTATAAGATGGTGGATATTTGTACACAAACCGTCTTTATTAATTAATTACAGCTTGGCTGGATGCTTCCCACAGTCATGAGATGGTGTTTAATTAAGTAGGCTGCCAGGGGGAAAGTTAAACCACTTTGACAAGGACAATGCTAAGCAGACATTGTGTCAAATACATTGACATTTATTTAAATAAAAATACTCTTGAGGGATCCCAAAAACTTTTTATTCCTAAACATCAATTACAGATACTTAAAAAATATTTAAATATTTTCAAATACAAATGTATTTGCCCCCATGTTTGAGGATTGGATACCCCACTATATAAGAACTGTGTTGACAGGTGACATATGAAAATGGAGGTAACTCAATCCATTATCATTGTAGAATACATGTTGTGTTTTTATAAAATCATTGGAACGGTTTTTTTGTTCTGACATAGTGGACAACTGGGCATGCTACTCGAAATATTCTAGAATGATCCTAAACAGTTACTGTTAAACATTAATTGTTGGGTATATTTCTACTATAGAATAATTTTGGTGTTTTCATTGTATGAAATGTCATTTGTTTAATAAAGTTTTCATGTTAGTTTGCTTGGGGTTCTGGTTGCCAATGTTTTTTCATTGTCAATAAATTGTGAGCAAACATTTTACTGTTTATAATAATGAACATATACTTACATTTTTGTTGGCAATACATGTGAAAGTTGTCTAACGGTTACATTTGGAAGCACTGTCTGCTCCAAACACAGAATATAAAAACCATGGGCCCTTTGTAATTATCATGGCACATCTGAAACAGAACCAGATGTTTAAATTAGTTTTTCATGAATTAGAAATATTAGTAGCACAATGTGGAACCGACGGCTACTATTATGGTTACCCGCCACTATTATGGTTACCTGACAACAAAGTTACATTCAATTAAGATCACCGCAAAATATACATAAATATATCCACATATGTTATAGTTTAGAATATTTGTTCTGTAGTTGTTTATTTTACCCAGTTCAAATTGTTATATTTAATAGAGACATTCCACTGTACATATATGTCAGCTAAAAAAAAACTATTATTCAGCATGAAGTCGATTTCATAAAGAACATGGGTGGTGATTTTTCCTTTTTTATTTAGCCCTCCAGAATTATGCTCCAAACTTTCCCCCTTTTAAAAATACCACGCCTATTAAAAGAACAATCAATATTGACACCACATAGTTAGATAATTAATCTTTCCCCTATATGGCTATAGTTCGATCTACTGGTGTGTTCTATTTATATCTAGATTGACACACATCTGTTTCATACCGCACAGTCATGCTATATCAATAATACAAAAGCATGCCACAGTCGCTACTGTTAAATAATAATGTCCAGTATTTAAAAAAAACAATTAATCTGCATTTTTGTCACAGTTGTGGACAATTTGGAAATTGATTCCTGAAAAAGTTTTAAGCTGGGCGAAGGACCGAGCCCGTCACTCTGTGTGGGTGTCACGCTGACATAAATCCAGAGCCATGACCCCATATGATATTTGTTTCAAATTGGGGAAAACCCCACGTTGTGTATAACATATCCGACACTACACCACTGATTTGGAGAATAATACATGGCATGGCTGTGACTAAGAAAAAACTCGCCGAATCCCGGGATCGAATGCGAGGCCATCAAAATACCTGTCAGTGTTGCGAAGTTTCAGCGAGTTTCGACCACCAAAGTCGCCTCGGCTTGTTACTCGCCTCTGCATTTCGGCTTCGGCGGGTCTTGTTTACCAGGCGTTCAGTTCTATCTTGAAAATGTTGGCCCTTATCGTTGCAACCGAAATTCAGCTATTTCTGAACGAAAATCATTTCGCTTCACACGCCGGGGACACAAGCGGATGTAAACATCGCGACGCGCCACCTGGCGATTATTTTAACGGAATTTTAAATACAGAGTTGCCCGCTCTGCCGCTCAATGAGCCAATCATTTGCCGACGTCACACATCAGTCAAAATGGCGCGACTTACGAACTTTGATGGAAAAGGTGTTCAATTTTTTTTTATTAATAAACCACTGACGTTAAAAATGTGATTACCGTTCAAAATAGTTTGTTTTTATTAACTCTTTCACGTGCATAGCATGTAACTTTTCCCTTTTGGGTCCCTTTAACGTTTAAGCTTCGAAATCCAAGATTCCAGGCTTATCAGATGCATAACCATATGCATACAAAATTTGGACCTCCACCTACAACCCTCAGTATCCAACAACTAACCTTCACATACACGTACCTGGAAACCAATTAGATACATCCTTTAAGGCTTCACCAGAAACTTCCAACTGCATATCATTAATAAATACCTATATTATAATCTGGGAGATTTTATCTGGGATGCCGCGTTTCATACACAATTCAAGACAGGTGGTAGGCGAATTGTTAAAGTTTTGTTTTTAAAAGTTATTGCTAACAGTTGTATAGTAGTGTAGTCGCGCAGTGGCTACAACGTCAGACACTCGGCTAAGAGGACATGGGTTGAGTTCTGTGCTGCCGTGTCAAACATTGGGCAAGTTTTTTCACTGTACATCGCTCCAATTCACTTAGCTATATTTGTTATGAATGAATATCGGGCTATAGACAGTGGTGTATATTTGTGTACGAACAATTTTTGCGCTTTAATTGCATCATGGCTGTGTACTTCCCAGAGAAGCCGAAATGTTGTTCCATCTGCTTTGAGCAATCCTGACCAAGGATTGTCTACTGCGATATAGAAGAACTTACCTGTTTAATAAATACTAATATAGCTAGTTAAAAAGCAAGTGAGCTTCACACAAGTATGCAAGCTTAGGAGCCCATGTATCTTATATAATTAGCTTGTATACCATGTACCATTTTAAGGATAATTGTATAAAATGTATAGTTCTTTTAATAAATCACCAATATAATAAATACAGCTATATGTTCACTTTTTATTCAACACATATAATAATGTAGGGAATGTACCATTATGAATACTATATTATGTCTACACAATTGGGTATCAGTCGTCTTCATTAGGTGGCCATGAAGTGGTGTTGCAGGCGTCTCAACATATCATCTCCCACCTATTTTACAGCAATCCTCTCATTTTTTACAACAGAAAAACATTAAAATTAACTAAGCACCTGTTGCTTCTCGTATAATTTTAATGGAGGGACTTATTTCAGAAAATTATTTAAGAGAAGATTACTTTCAATAAATTCAATCACAGTATGTCATTGTATTTCAGTAACAATATTACTCCACAGATAAAATTCAAGGGAGAATGACAGCCGGCTCTCTTCCTTATTTACATCAGTAATTTACCTAACAATATCAACTCCACAGTCTACCTATTTCCAGATGACTATGTCTTATACATGCCCGTTTGACTCCACCAGGAGTGTTGGGCAGTACTTAAACAAGACAAGGCTGGGTAGCATGCACCACGAGATCTTCAAAGATAACTTTGGATTTTGTTATCTATAACTCATGCATACTACCAACAATGACATACGCCGCGGAATCGTGGGCCCTCTCCAGCCAGGCAAAGAACAAGCTAGCAACCGCACAAAAAAGAAGTATGTTAAGCATCACATATAGACGGATAGAAAAACTAACATCTGGGTGAGAGAAAAGGTAAAGACATTATTGGACAAGTCAGAAGACGGAAGTGGACCTGGGTAATTTAGAATGTGATGTTGTTCAAGGTGTTTCGTGATGCGGCTATGAACTTTAAAGTAGGTGTTCAAGAAGTTTGGAAGTGTGCTTTCTTATCTTTTAATAATCGGCTATTTTCCAAAGAAATAACCATGTTTTAATTACAGAAATGTAACCGATCGACTTATATATAACGTACATTCACCATCGGTATATTGGTTGACATTTTGATGGTCAAAACACAAATATTACGTGTAAAATGTTTGGAATCAAAAACGTAACCAGAGACGACGCCAAGTTTGACAGCTAACCGGAACTAATGAGAAGAGGGTTCCAATCGACTCGAAAGGCGTCGCTGCGGACTACCAGAATTCCCGAATAGTCAGAGCCTTAGATATATATATGTATCTAAGGTTCTGGGTCTAGTTGCGTATCACCGCTTCTAGCGACTAACGTGGATTTGTAGAACCTTATTATTATTACACTGAGGTGACGTGGCAATATAATTTGCCCTTTTTACACACTATAACTGTTGTCCAGTGTTTATATTGTTGCACCAAACAAACTATGAACACACATAGGCAACCAGTTAATTTATGTTCTGGTAGGACACATAAATGCGAAATTCTAGTAGTAGAATAATATTTATGTAGATGCTAGGAAGTAATGTATCTCCATTTAGGGAAAATTATTGGTATATAGACCCTAGTGGCGTATCAGCGCCTCTAGCGACTAACGTGGGTTTGTTTGCTTGTTTTGCGGAACGCTTGTTTAAATCATTCTCAAGTAGCTGTTGAACTCGCATGACTCCGAAACATCACACATAGCTAAATATGGATATAATCCAACATGTCCGTCAATGTGAAGGCCGAGACGTACAAGACCTGCGACCACAATTACACTCATGGCTGACCTACCTACCCGATCTACACATCACATGCAGCTATGGATTCACGCACAAACGTTGATTCACGCACAAACAAAGTTTCGACAACACAAAAATCATCATCAACATGGCGATGACAGCTCTTCAGACATCACTATATGAACAAAGTAGGGGTCACCTACCATCTCATCCTACTCTAGGCAAAGCCAGTGACAGTAGTCAATCCGGAAATGGTGCATGTCCACTGCATCCATTCCGACGGCTTTTACAAGCTATTCTATTATTATTTACTCCATGCGGCTCTATGACTATATACGAGGCAGTAACACAGAGGCTGTTGTGGCACAGGTGACTTGCGTACATGCCACCAAAGTCTTCTAATGTAAGTTTGTTTGCAATGCAATAAATCACACGATGCACATCAGTTGATCTTTTTTTTACTCCGAAGTGCTCACCTAATCACACCATATCTGTTAAAATAGCGGCATGTGCATAAAAAGAAGCCCACAAAACCGCAACCCGCAACTGCTGATTTATCCCCGCGGAACAGGTCTAAAATAAGCTCAATTCCGCGGGAAAACCGCGGAGTTGACAACACTGATGGCAACGAGCGATATGTTAGGCGGGTAAAATCTGTTGCATTGTATCGTATTCGGCCGTGCAATTAAGGTTGGTGTGACACTTGGTGAATTTTGCTGTGTGTTTATTTATCAAAATAATGAACTTTATTGAAACGAATTTTATTTTGGTTGCATATGCACATTTGATAGTGTCAGTGAAACCAGCGTGAGGTCATTGTAAATAAAACAGTGTACGTAATGTTATTATAGCTTGGATTAGGGTGCATGTGATTAATTGTTAAAAGAAACTGCACCCTTTCCCTACATAGTTAAATACCTTTTCGGATATATGAAGGGTAAGCTATTGACCGTGCAGGCGCGTAGCCAGCGATAGTGTGTGCTCAATACACAGAACAGGCAAAACAACACCATCTTTGCACTGAATTCGACCGAACGTCCCGCGATGTTCCATCGACTGTAAATGTATATTAATGTAGACATTATGCTTTCATATTGATGCACATGTTATACGATTTCAATATGTAACTATTTGTGAAGTAGCGCAAGTCCTCTGGCGTACGGCGTGCCTCCCGAAACTTCCACGAGCGCTCGTCTCATTCATTCGCATTTTACATTTTACACGTGATTGCTACAAGAAAATGGAAAATACCCAGCAGATAAGAAACACTGCCATCGCAAGTCCTGCGCAACTACACATTTATGTTGATAACTATTTTATATCTATACCACAGACATTACCAAACCACGCTTTAAAAAGTTGAACTGCCACATACACGTTTTATACCAATATTATATATACAGCAAGGACCACAACAAACAGCATGACAAATGTTGTCAAAATAATTTCTCACTGATTGGTCATGTACAGAACGAAACGTCACGTGCAGAACGGGAGAAGAATGTTGCTTTTAACTATATGAAATGTCCGAGTATATTTCACCAAAAGCGTCGCAAATGCTCTTTATAAATATCAGCTAGTTAATAGTAAGCCATTTAGGATAATGCATACATTTCCGATATGCATTGCTATGTCAAGGGGTACTACACCAGTTAGAGAATATCACCTACTTTCTTACCTAAACGTCAGATCTTCCTTTCAAAAGTGTTGATACAAAAGGTCAAGTAGCGCTCCGGTGTCAGAGACAGACGGCAAGAAGCCTAGATGTTGAATGGAGTAACCAAACAATGCATACCTTTGAATCCGTTTCGCAGGGCCTACGTGACGATTTGTTCTGCATGTGTGATAATGTATCGTATCGATTTGATCTTTTGTATACTCCTCACTGGAACTGAGCTGTGGACAGCCTCTGTTTACATGGTACACGTGACAATGTTTCCACGTGATTCTGCTTGTGTTTATATTGTACACTTGGTGAAAACATACCTTATTCGTAACTATTTTGCTAAACCTAGACGTAGTTGTTTCGAATTCCATGTTTACAGTCTGTAATGTATTTTTCATACTCTGCGCATTTTATCTCAACGAACTCAACAAAAACATTACAGCATGTATCCACGCGACAGCCAGTGTTGACACCAACATCTTGTGCACCTGCCATGTTATATTATACACCAATAATGTTATTACTTTTCTCAGCAAGGTATAACATTTAATGGCGACGAGGATGAACACGGAAGTTCAGTGACGATATGCCAACCAAGTTCACTAACCAATGTAACTGGCAGTTCAGCAAAACCATTTACAGAAGGCGCCAAAGGCCAAAATTAGAAAGTAAGAGTGAAACGACACATTGTTAAAGGGAACGAAAAGGAATAAGTGACATGCATGTGAAAGAGTTAATAAAAACGAACTACATTGAACGGTAATTGCATTTTTTAACGTCAGTGGTTTATTAGTGAACAAATCTGAACACCTGTTCTATTGAAGTTCGTAAGTCACGCCACTTTGACTGCTGTTGGACATGGTCAATGTTACCGCAGATGTGTCTACTTGATATTTAAAATAATCGCCAGGTGGGGAAATGAAGATTATTTTCGTTCAGAAATAGCTGAATTTCGGTTGCAACGACAAGGGCCAACATTTTCAAGATAGAACTGAACGCGCTGGTAAACCTGGTATAGAAGACCCACCGAAAGCCGAAATGCAGAGGCGAGTAACACGCCGAAGCGACATTGACAAGTGGTCGAAACTCGCTGAAACTTCGAAAGGCGAATAGGAAGACTCCTCAAAGTTTATTGTTTTGGTGAACAACGAAACTCGCCGAAAAGAGTATGTACATGCTGTCAGGAACAGCTGCTATTCTGCACGCAGAGCCTGTCGGTGAAGGTAATTATTTATGTTATATATTTATAAGAAATGTCGGCCTAAATGTTCATTATGAAGTCCGGGCTGGATAATAATTAAAATATCATCGCCAAAGATATGTCGATGCCCACCTCGCATTCGGTCCAGGTATTCTGTGACAGTTCCTACTTAGTCACAACCATGTATTATTCTCCAGGTCAGTTGTGTAGTGTCAGACATGTTATACCCAATTTGAGGTTACCCAATTTGAAACACATATGGGGTCATGCACTCCGATTTATCTCAGCCGGACACATAGTGATAGGTTTGGTCCTTCGCCTTAGCTTAAATTTTTGCTCAGGAATCAAGTTGTAAATTGTCCACAACTGTGACAGAAAATGCAGAGTAATTGTTGTTTCTCAAATACTGGACATTATTATATTAACAGTAGCGATTATGGCATGTTTTTGTATTATAGACATAGCATGACCTGTGCGGCTATGAAACAGATGTGTCAATATTAAGTGTTATTTTAATAGGTGTGGTATTTAGAGGGAGGGTTTGGAGCATAATTGTGGAAGGCTAAATAAAGAAAGATAATCATCACCCATGTTCTTTATAAAATCGACTTCATGCCGAATAATAAAGTTATGTTATTTAGCTGAAATATATGTACAGTGGAATGTCTCTATTCAAAATAACCATTTGAACTGGATAAAAGTAACACAACTAGCAGAACAAATATTCTAAACTATAATAAATGTGGATCTATTTATGTTTTCTGTTGTGTATTGTGCGCAAAGTAAGTTGCAATGATATGTGGCCGCTGCTCGTTTGATGTTGAATAAATGACAATGGATTCATATAGATAAGGTTAGTAAAGGGCATAATTGATTGCCAGTTGGTATGTGCCCATAGCGTTTGCACAGCTCCATGCTTCAAAACTCGACGTCGCCGACATTTCTGCGGATCTTGACCCACTATACTGTGAGAAAAATCCTATTCGAAGCAACTTTCTTCGAAGAGCGCGTATCTCACAACATTGCGTTTACAACTGTTTTACTTTGGAATCGTCATCGGACACGTGACTTTAAAGTAATTTCTGCGTGCTGATTGGTCAGGTAGCAGGGATCAGCTCGTTGTCCGCCGTTGATGGAAACCTTCATGGAGTCGCTGATTTCAGTAAAATGTCCACTTTGAAATGATTTTACCAGTGACGTTAAATATGTGATTATCATTCTAAATAGTTCATTTGTATTAACTCTTTCACGTGCATAGCATGTACCTTTTCCCTTTGGGGTTCCCTTAAAGAACCCAAAGCTCCTACATAACATCAGCCTATAGCCGGTCGCCACATTCCTCACGCTACTCTCCCAAACCTACGGACAAAGACCATGACAAATACCAACATGTAGTCACTTACTCTGATGAAATAGTAATTAAACATCCCTACCTTAACTTAGGTGATGTGGCGTTGGCGTTCAACCAGTAACTACAATTACAATTTATAAATTCACGAAGAGGCATTTTCCCAGTGCAAAATCCAATAGATTAATTGCTTTGGTTACAATGAGGAGGAAAGTCGAAGGAGTGATATGAGATAGACGCATATCCCGTAAACGTAAAGGAAATGTGCGCCGCATGTGTATTGCCCCGGCATAACTGAATGCATTAGATACGATTGTACTAACAGAGAAATAACAGTTTCAGGTATGCGAAAAACAACCTGGTAAGAATAATCGTGGAAGTTATGAGAGCTGATAAGAGAAAATGGATTAAATGAATGTGGAGTTTGGAGTGAAGGAGAGTTCTAAGAAGAAATTGTTGAATACATGGGCTGATCATGTGGAAAAATGGAAGATGAAAATCTGGCAAAGAGAGCAGAAAGTGGAGGGAAATGGAGGCGAGGAGGACTGAAATTGCGATGAGTTTTGGATTAAAAGTGACCTAGAAAGAGTGGGAGAAGAATGGGAAAATGATAGATAGCAGGAATTGGACATCACTGACAGGAATTGGACATCACTGAATTTGTAAGAGAAATACGAGAGGAAGAAATCAGACAAATGAAAACGATACCATGGCCAACTGGCAACGACTGCAGACATCAGATGGATAGTTTTGCAGTCGTCAGCGAAATCCTGCACCCATGACCCGATTCCAACAAACCTGCTCAAAGAAAACATCGACATAATTATGATAGCATCGGTTTTCACAGACATCATCAACACGTCACTGGAATCTGGCGTCGTACCTGCGACCATGAAGCACGCGATGAGTACACCGATCCCGACCTTAACTTTCTCGCAAACTACCGTCCGATATCGAACTTAAGTTTCCTGTCGAAAACGCTGGAACGGTACGTCGCTAAGGAACAACGCTACTATCTTGACATCAACGGTCACAACGAACCATTCCAGAGAGCGTACCGGCCCAAACACAGCACAGAGACAGCACTAGTGCGGATACACGAAGACCTGATGCAGGCGGTGGATTCACGGCGTGGCGTACTGCTTGTGCTGTTAGATCTTAGCGGAGCATTTGACACCCTACACCACAGCACTCTCCTGCCTCGTCTTCGTGCAATAGGACTAAGCCAGACAGTCCTCGCTTGGTTCATGTCATACTTAGTTGGCCGCACAAACTCAATTAAGATACGCGACGTGACATCTGCTCCGGTAATTATTCGACACGGTGTTCCACAGGGCTCGGTCCTAGGTCCACTACTATTTAACATCTACCTGTTACCCATTGCGGACATCTTTGATCGCCACCAGATCCGCTATCATATATATGCAGATGACACTCAATTGTACGCTGAGTGTCCGCCATCGAATCACGCAGATGCACAACGGAAAATTGACGAATGCGTAAATGATATTAGATGGTGGCTGGATGACAACCATCTATTTCTAAACGAGGCGAAGACTGAAGCAATCCTTTTCGTTCCTCTGTCGTCCACTCGCCTTCTCCGCTGCCCTCCATCTATGTATGCGGGTCATCCATATCACTGTCGCCGACGGTTCGAGACATAGGCGTTCTACTTGACAGCCGACGTGACATGTCGGCCCAAGTATCGAACGTCTGCCGTGCTGCCTATTCGAATATATTTCGTATTGTGAAAATACGAACAACGAGTCTCACAACTGCAGCGTGCAAGACCCTCGGCCACTCCCTCGTCACATCACGGCTGGACTCCGGGAACGCTGTCCTGTACGGCATATCTGACCGCCTCTTGCACCGTCTAGAGATGGTACAGCGCTCGGCGGCCAGAGTCGTCCTACGGATCAGACGAGGCGACCGGCGAAGTATGACGGCCGCATTGGAACAACTGCACTGGCTGCCCGTAAGGTATCGCATCGTGTACAAGATACTCCTTATTGTCTTTCGGGCCTTGCGTGATCGGATGCCAACGTACATCGCCTCTCTGATCACGCCGTATGTGCCGCGTCGCGCCCTGCGATCTGCAGACCGAGAGTTGCTGGTGGTTCCTCGGCACAACCTCGAACGTTGTGGACGCCGCTCATTCTCCCGTACAGGACCAGCTCTGTGGAACGCACTTCCTGAGGATTTACGTTCCACAGAGTGCATGAACAAATTTAAAGCACACCTTAAGACATTCTATTTTAAAATTGCTTTTAATGTCTAGTTCCTCTATACATTTTTAGATTGATTTTAATGTTTTAAGTGGCTCAGCCAGCATATAATTTAAATTATTTATTAAAAATTATTGGTTTCAGATTTAACTTAATCCTATTTGAATGATGACAATATTTTGCGAAAGGTTAGGATTGGGAAGGAACATTTTACACAGGTATCCTGAAACCCACTGTACTTTGTAACTCTATGAATCAGTCAGCCAGTTATTGGTTCTCCGTTCCCCACCGGTCTAATTTATTCCCGGGTTGTTCCTGGACCCCCTCCTTGACTACGCCACTGCGGAAGTTCCCTTTCGATCAGCACAAATATTGGAGGCGCTGTCAGTTGAAATAAACGTGTCATTGAGCGGTCAACGATTTTGTGCGTGACCAAGTTGTGCGGCGTTTAGCTGACGGAGCACATGAGTAAACCCGGCAACGAGATGGCGGGTCTAATCGGGACGTTGGGCAAGTTTGATCCTAACACAAAGACGGTGTCGTGTTATGAGGAACGTTTGCTGTTGTATTTGACGGCAAATAATATTGCGGATGACAATGCGGACAGGCGCAAAGCAAATTTCCTCAGTGAAATGGGAAAGGACATTTACCAGGTGCTGTCTGATTTATGTAGCCCTGAAAAGCCGGCTAGTAAACCACTAGAGCAACTGTTGAAGAAGTTGAAGAACAATTTTGAACCAGTGCCAAACGAGATGACTGAATCATTTACATTTCGGACGTGGGCATAGAAGGACAACGAAACCATCACCGACTACAGTTTGGCAATTAAGAAATTGACCGCGCATGCAAATTTCACAGACCATAACAGGTTTGTGACGGGACTAAATCGCAGTCATGCAGCAACCCAAGAGAAACTCAGTAATACGAAGCTAACGTACAAGCGAGCGGTGGACATTGCTGTTAATATGACGATAGTGAAGGAATACGTACGGCAGTTTCATTCGCCAGGCGGCGCCACTATAGGCGCCACTTCCAGTGAAAACGTTAAACGTGTGAGATCCTTACTAAAACAGAGTGAGGGGAAGTACCCGAGACAGGTCAACATATATAGAAAACAGGATCAGCAAGCAATCTAGTTCACTTTCGAAAGATGTTTTCGTTGTGACAAGATAGGGCACATCGCAAAGTCAAAGGTCTGGGAAGTTACGTGTGACACCCGACGAACAAGATGACCACTTCATGGCGTACAGCAAGCACACAGTAGATGCACTGGAGAGCAGTGACATTAGAGTGCCTATGTGCATTGGTGGCACCACGTTTTATATGCAGCTGGACACCGCAGCAGATGTGTCGTTGCTGCCTGAGAGTCTATACCTAAACCACTCAGCCACTTTCCCCTTCAGGCAGCGTGTCCTTACTACTACTATTAATAGTTTTATTCCACTCTGCGCAATCATAGAGACTGAAATGGATACATAAAACGTGCAAAGTATATTTGTTAAAAATATAATGAAATAATACATAATTTAAGACACTAGCGTAAATATAATTATAATGTAGAAAATATACCATAAGTAAGTGTAAATTAATTTAGATAATTTAAGGCATTAACACATATAATCTGTGATTATTTACGACATATGAGAACCACACAGTTGATCTGGCGAGCGAAATAATGGTGACTGTGAAATACGAAGATCACGAGGTGGACAACTCGCCGTCGACCATTGCAAGAAGCACAGACTTTGTTCGGTCTGCAGTGGCTTGAACACATCAAGTTGAACTGGCAGAAAGTATGCTGCATGCAAGAGTCTGTCTCGGGAGTGTTGGAGAAACACATCGAAGTTTTCGGGGAAGGACTGGGTATGCTGAAGGGAACCACTTCCAATATATTTTGTCGAGAGCGACCAACCACTCAAATTCTTCAAACCAAGGTCAGTTCCGTACGCACTGGAGAGGAAGGCAGATGAAGAACTGGACAGGTTGGTGCAGACGAAACTGATTGGGCCAGTGTGCTACTCCGACTGTGCTACCCCGACAGAGCCAGTCTTCAAAACTGATGGCAAGGTTCGAGTTTGCAGAGACTATAAATTGACGGTGAACCGAGTCTCCCATTTGGAGCAATATCAAATGCCTACGTTGGATGACCTCTGCGAATAAATGACAGGTGGTAAAGAATTCACGAAGCTGGACTCGAACAACTCCCACTGGATGGGAAATCGAAATAATATGTCACCGTAATCATGCACAATGGGTTGTTTCGGTACAACAGAGTGCCGTATGGTACAGCAGTTCGGCACCAGTTATTTTCTAGAGGACCATGGAAAATATCTTGCAGGGCATACCGCCTGTCGCTGTGTAGTTAGATGACATCATCTTGACTAGTGCGACAAAGGCGCACCACTCGGAAACGCTGGATCTGGTCTTGGGTAGACTGGAAGAAGCCGGGTTGCGGCTCAAGGGAAGGAAATGAGCATTTCTCGTAGACGAGTTTGTGTACCTGGGACACAGGACTGACGAACATGGGTTGCATCGAGTGCAAGATAACGTGGAGGCCACCAGAAGGTGATATCTCCAGATAATATGCAGGAGCTTCAAGCATTCTTAGGCTTACTGAACTACTACGGATGATTCCTGTACAACTTGTCAACTGTGCAAGCGCCATTGCACAAATTATTGTGCAAGGGACAGAAGTGGTTCTGGGCACAAGAACAACAGCGGAGTTTCTGTCCCTGTTTGGTGATCTTATGTTCTGATCACGGCATTCCCGTGCGTACAACTGTGAGCAATCACTCTGCATGGGTACGATTACAAGATCCACAACAAAGCCAGCAGAAGACATGGAAATGCTGACTGTCTCAGTAGATTGCCACTGCCAGTGACGGGGAAAAAAGAACACGAGGAACGCGTCTTGTTGATAGAAGAACTGGACTATTCGCCTACGAGCGCAACGTAGATCAGTCACGGTACTTGTCGTGATCCTACGCTGGAGCATGTCAGGGAATATCTGCTGCAAGTTTGTCCTGATGGAAAGATCGACACGAACATGGCACGATACCATTGTAGAAGAGATGAGTTAAATGTTCAAGACGGTTGTGTCTTGTGGGATGCCGGAGAGGTGATTCCACCACAATGTCGACAAGAGGTGTTACATGACTTATATATTGCACATCCATGAATCAGCAGAATGAAGAGTCCCACACGCAGTTATGTCTGGTGGCCAGCCATGGACCGAGAACTGGAAGAGATGGTTCAGAAGCCAGATGCCAACTGTATAACATACGGCCCCACTATATCCTTGGAGTGGCCTGAAAAGCCGTGGACTCGCTTCCACATCGACTATGCTGGACCTTCGACGATAATGTATCGTTGATAGATGTGATCGTTTGAATGCTATTATTATGTTTCTCGGCAAGGTACAACAATACCGTTGAACTGGTATTTTATACGGTCTTGAAACAGGTTTTTGAATCATCAGAACCGGTATTCCATACGGTATATTCCACCATCAGCTGACAATACTTTGAAATCTTCCATAACCATATAAAACTCACGAAAACTGAACGAAAGGAAGAGACGTTCAACCTATCATGGCGTTTATTCTCGCCAAAAAGACTATAGCGTATCTTATGCCGTATAAAATGTAAGTATGCAACCTTTGCCGTATAGAACCATACTATATAGAACCATACCATAAGTGTAATTGGTAAGGCAAGAAACATACATTACCTTTGACCTCGGTGACGCAGAAGTAGATGATAGAATTGGGAATAAAACATTCCTCTGATGGAGATTAAATGTGTGCATTGGCAATAATAACTGGACTTTTCTTTATACGTAGACGAATGTTTGAAAACGAAGAAACGCAAAACTTCGTGATAATATTGTGAAAATATGGGACATAATCTTCACCTTGTACGAGGCCACTCGTCTGCAGCGACGGAGACAAACAGTGTCCACAGATCATCGTATCTGTCCGCTGTAATGCTTTGGTCAGAGGGCGACCGTTGCTTGATTCGTTTCAATGGTCACATACACATGTTCATGTTTTAAGCCACCAGGTGGCGGTACTGTTGTGGCGGTTCCCTCGTCTTCTGAATGAAATGTTTTTATGTTGATCCTGTTTTGTTGTCGACGATCTATCTGCACTGGTCTTAATTATACAAACCGTGACGCACCTGGTGGTTATTGGTCGAGTCAATTTCACAGTTTTATCCGTGTAGATAGTTAGTTTTAACAATAAACAAACCGCACATAAGGCAACAATAACAATGTTCCTCCACACGGTCCTGTCCTTTGCTGCGGGCTGAACC
>JAODUO010001626.1:0-95000 GCA_025642075.2 Ridgeia piscesae | reverse complement strand
GGTCGGTCGGTCGGTCGGTCGGTCGGTCGGTCGGTCGGTCGGTCGGTCGGGGTCCGTCGGTCGGTCGGTCGGTCGGTCGGTCGGTCGGTCGGTCGGTGGCGGTGGTCGGTCGGTCGGTCGGTCGGTCGGTCGGTGTCGGTCGGTCGGTCGGTCGGTCGGTCGGTCGGTCGGTCGGTCGGTCGGTCGGTCGTCGTCGGTCCGGTCGTGGTCGGTCGTCGGTGTCGGTCGGTCGTGGTCGGTCGGTCGGTCGGTCGGTCGGTCGGTCGGTCGGTCGGTCGGTCGGTCGGTCGGTCGGTCGGTCGGTCGGTCGGTCGGTCGGTCGGTCGGTCGGTCGGTCGGTCGGTCGGTCGGTCGGTCGGTCGGTCGGTCGGTCGGTCGGTCGTAAACACGGTCTGCTTAAACACGACTGAACGAACACACGAGATTCGTAGACAACATGACAAATGAGAAATACTGAAAGAGCGACTAATGTATAACTTCAATAAATCTGCACTAACAGACCATGCAACGATTGAAAATCACATCATAGACAGGGAGGGAGCGTAAAGCCTTGACAATGAGCCAAACTTAAGAACCCGACAAATAATGTATAACGATTAGTTAGAATAATTACGAGTGTCCCGTTTTAATTAAACTCCACTGGTATTTATTACTCAGTTTATTATGTAACTGTGTAACACGCATGTAATACATTGTAAACACAGAACATTATAACACGCCACAAATGCAGAATGTATCTTCAGCATCACTACGATAAAACAAGCTTCGTGTCTGTCTCGCATCTTGCGCACTTTTGTAAGTGTTGCTAGCACATAAAAGGGCAGAAAATAAGTAGTTACATGACACGATACTCGCTCTTTAGTTGCGAATCTTTTTATCTGCATGTCACAATGACACCTGACGGGAAAAGGCGTCAAACATGGAACATACTTGTTATGCTAGAGATGGTATTATCGAGTTTCAGGTAATGATAGTGATTACCTGCTTGGGTGTCTACAGCACTTTGGCGTTCAAAGTCTTTTGTATATGTGTTATCTATTCGTGAAATCAGTAAGTACTGAGCACAGCATTGCAATGGCGCGGCTATGCTGTGTGCACGACTACGTGATTGATGTCACCTGGCGGTGATTAGAGGGTTGTCACACGGGGCTTGCCTGTTAGACTTGTTTCAATCTGCGGCAGTGGCATAGCCAGAATTTTGAATTGGAGGGGGTCATAAACAACCAAGTAAACTCTGAATACATATATGCATATATATATATATATATATATATATATATATATATATATATATATATATATTATATAGTATATGTGTGTGTGTGTGTGTGTGACACACACACACACACACACACACACACACACACACACACACACACACACACACACACACACACACACACACACACACACACACACACACACACACACACACACACACACAACAAACAAGCACACAAACCCCTTGTTTTACTGCATCCATCAAAGTGTTCGAGCCAACTACAACCGCCGAAATTTCTAATATTCTAGGCCTGGCGGATAAAACATGCATATTCGATCCACTACCTACTAAACAACTAAGTGACAACCACGTGGAAAGTGTGGTGCCTATCATCACATATGTTACTAACGCTTCACTCGAGAACGCAGTCATGAATGCACTGCTTAAGCACGCAATTGTCCGGCCATTGCTCAAGAAGCAATCACTCAACAAGGACATACTCAGTAACTACCGCCCAATTAGCAATCTAAGCCACTTGGCAAAAGTCATCGAGAAAGTTGTTGCACGAAGAATTATCTCTCATATTTCCGAACAGCGAATGCAAGACTTTTTTCCAATCAGCCTACCGGTAAGAACCATTAAACAGAAACAGCATTGTTGTGTGTAACAAATACCATGAAAGCCGCTATGGACAATAGGCAAGGCACGGCACTTGTTCTGGTTAACTTCAGTGGGGCCTTTGACACTGTCAATCACAACATAATGATCCGGCGGCTTCAGTTGCGTTACGGCTTTGTTGCCTGGCTGCAATCCTATCTGGAGGGACGGACCCAGCGAGTTGTCATTCGCGATGCGTCATCGAATACAACACGTGTGACGTCTGGTATCCCGCAAGGTTCAGTGCTGGGGCCATTGGCGATATCATTACAGTGCATGGACTTTGTTTCCATTACTACGCTGATGACCTGCAGTTGTACTGTCATTTTGATCTAACAGCAACAGCA
Organism: Ridgeia piscesae; assembly: GCA_025642075.2. Classification (NCBI taxonomy): domain Eukaryota; kingdom Metazoa; phylum Annelida; class Polychaeta; order Sabellida; family Siboglinidae; genus Ridgeia; species Ridgeia piscesae. The sequence continues at coordinate 92,774 of JAODUO010001626.1, read as the reverse complement.
TTATCAGCTACTCTGCGACGCATGGAGGACTGGTTAGATGTTGTCAATATGTGGATGTCATCTAGCTACATGTGTATGAATAACAACAAAACCGACTATCTGCCGGTAATACCGAAGACTGCCGCGGCCACTGCGCTTGTTGACGGTAGTGTTATACGTGTAGGGGTGCCACGATTACTGCCTCAAGATTTGTTCGTAACGTTGGTGTTGTCATTGATCGCCACCTTGATTTTAAGAAACAAGTTTCGACCATTGTCAGTGTGTGCTCATTCCACCTCCGCCATATCAACAAGATGAGTCGTTATCCCCCAATGGCGAATAAGGAACGTGTGGTCAACGCCATTATAACATCACGGCTTGATTATTGCAATTGCCTTCTGTGCGGCACTTCAGTAAACAATATTGCTCGCCTTCAGAGAATACACAACTCCGCATCCAGGCTAATATTACGCCGCCCACAGCGTGATAGCGCCATGCCTCTGTTATGTATTCTTCATTGGCTGTCTAACCACAGAGGATCGAGTTTAAACTTCTTGTATTTACTTACAAAGCTGTGCACGACGATGCCCCAAAATACCTATCAGACCTTGTGTGTCCGTACAAACCTGCGAGAGCATTGCGTTCTGCGAACAATAACTTATTAACGGTTGTGCGGACACACGTGAAAGCTGGAGACAACTCATTTGTGGTCGCAGCAGCGACCTTATGGAACGCTCTACCTAGTCACATTAAGACGTCTGCCTGTTTAGCCACCTGCAAGGCACGCCTAAAGACACATTTCTTCTGACTGTTCTCGCGGCTTAGTTTAATGTTTGTGTACTTTTATCGATATTTTATTTAACCTATTTATATATTTATATATTTACTATACATATATACATTTATTCAGCTTAAATAATTCGTGTTATTATATTTATATTTTTATTTTTATATAATTGTTTATATATGTCACTAGTATATTTATGTTTATTTTTCTTCTGGTGTATAGTATTTGTATTCTAGGATTTTAATATATGTAAAGCGCCACGAACAATTTGAAATTGGATGTGGCGCTATATTAAATACAATTTATTATACTATTATTATTATTATTATTATTATTATTATTATTATTATTATTATTATTATTATTATTATTATTATTATTATTATTATTATTATTATTATTATTATTATTATAAGCACACAATCACACAAGCAAAGAAGGACACAAGAACACAAAAACACACACGCACACAAACTCAAGCACACCAGCACACACGTACGCATACATTGCATACACGCACACACGCACACACGCACACACGCACACACGCACACACGCACACACGACACACACGCACACACCACACACACACACACACACACACACACACACACACACACACACACACAAACACACACACACACAACACACACACACACACACACACACACACACACACACACACACACACACACACACACACACACACACACACACACACACACACACACACACACACACATGTGGCGAAGAGAGCAGAAACAAATAAACAACAGGGACACAAAAGAACGGGAAGGCCGCAGCTAAGACGGCAGGACTGAGAGAGGAGGCACATGAGACGATCAGGGGAGAATACGAGAAGGAAAGAGTCGGCGATGGAGTATTATGGAAAGAACGAATTAACAGAGTGACTAAATAGTATTTAAACTGGCCCTCACCCCTGAACAAGGAGAAGAACACACTATTACAGGCTTTGTCTAAACATTTGTTAAACAAATGAACAGTGACTAGATTGTATATGGCTGTCTAGATAAGCTGCGCATATCCAAAATGAGGCACTGCATTCGTACATCAGCCACTTATGGTTAATGAAATAAGAATTTGTTCATTTCATTTTATATTTGCCTGGGTACCATTAGTAAGCACCATGACAGGTTGTTTCAATGGAGAAATATCTGACTGACTACCTATACATTATCACAGACGCTGTTCAATGATGCATTGATATCGCCCACAGGTAATCTGGCACAGACAAGACCTTTACAACCGCGATAAACAAGAATACATTCAGCTTCGCTAATGAAAAGCGATAAAACCACCGACTTCATAAAAGTAAGTCGTTGGGGGGTAGGGTTAGTTTGCTGAGATAGCCTGCGCGTCAGCAACCCATTCCCGTGTCTCGCACTGATGCACTCAACTCTGATATCCGGTGCATTTTCTATATAGTTTTTGTCTTGGTCGGCCTCGATTATACAATGTCTTATGGTGCACAGCAGTGAACACATGTCGATTCTTACTTTGATTTCCAAGCTTACCTTTACTTTTTATATTTGGACGACTTTATCTGAGACTGCAAATAGCTGCAGGCACAAAACAAAATTCATAGGTAATGACGTATGTGAGTAAAAGTAACTCAATTAATCATTTTGCAGGAGTAGGTTTCTGCGATGTCTAAGACTATAACTCTACTAATGCACGGGGTTATGATGTAAATGATAATGAAGAATATCACTGCGTATTACCTGACACTACCTGCCATTTGGTTTAAGTACAGTTTGATTATGTGGAAGAAGTTATATTAATTACTAAATGTAACTTAATACATTTCTCCTGGATCGTTCGCTTACTCCACTAATGATTAACTGTTAAATTAATGATATGCTAATATTCAGCGGTGTTTATGAATTTCTGTTCGTTGGTGTTGTAACATTACTTATGATGTAATGATGTAACTGTGTATATTGCAATGTTTCTATTGGTATATGCATACATCTACTCGTATTTGTTATGTTGTTGGTATTAAACAAATATTCTATATAAACAAATCATATATTACAGGTTAAAAACAAATATTAATGGTAAGCTATAACTAATATAGTTACAAAGTGTTAATGCTACAATGTCTTCAGTAATCTACCTTATCAGACGTCGTACGTTTCTTCAGCGGACGTTACTATTTTCCTTTACACTGCTACCGATTCATGTAGTATGTAATAACCAATCGTTTTCAATCGTGAAACATGAGCTGCTTATGTTAGCTGCATTATGTTTACCCAGTACAATCTCTTGCTGCACCTTCAGGCGATCCTATGACATTTTTTATGACTAAACAAATAGCCCTGATAGGTTCTGATTTTAATCGGTATGGCGAGTCTACTTTGCCAGCAACCGTCTTTTACTGACCAAGCAAAGGGCCTACGGCAAGAGAACGTGACATGTCGAGGAACACAGTTTGCGTTGGATGCAATATTTTATTAGCACATTATTGGTGGAATGCGCTTAATACCTTTATATATATATATATATATATATATATATAAATATATATAAAGGTATAAAAAATTTTTTTTATATATATATATATATATTTTATATATATATACACATACATACATGCATACATACATAAAATGTATATATACAGCTGTATATACATCATTACATAACATGTATAATGGTATTGCAGTTTTATATATATATATATATATATATATATATATATATATATTAAAATATATATATACTGTAATACCTCTTTATATATATATATATATATATATATATATATATATATAATACAGGGTGTATAATTTGTATGTATATATATATATACATTCTTTGATTTTATATATTATATTTTATTATATATATATATATATATATATATATATAAGTCGTGTCGGAATGTTTGTATACTTTATATGTAAATTATGAAATGTATATGTATATATATATATATATATATATATATATATATATATATATATATATATAAAGTATATGTAATTTATATATTATTATACTAATAAATTGTAGTTCGATATATTTAATATATAATTATATACATATAAATTAAATATATAATCATAAGTAAACTACGTATAGATTATATATCAATTATACATAAAGTATCCATAATGTTGTATATAAATTATATATAAATTGCTATCGCATTACGTCTTCAAGAAAACAAATGCTACCAATAATTAGTGTCACTGTCCATATGCGTTTGTGTTTGTATCCACTAATAACTAGTAATACATTGATTCAATAACATAGATGTTTTCTGTAGATTTATGCGACAGTCGAACATAATTAGATAATTAACTGGAGGGGTCATTTCGTCACTAATAATCCATTGGCTGGATAACATAAACGTGGTTTTCTCATTGCGCAGAAACCTTAAAATCTCGCCCAATAAAAGCAACGTACAGTGAGTGGTGACTTGCCATATCCAGTTTTACATCAACACGTTAGTGTTTGGAGACATTTACAGCAGGTCACCCGTGAATAAAGGGGTTATGTGCAGGGTAAACCAAATCCACTAGTAACATATAACGTAGCAAATATTTAAACGGTTATAATATAAATTTCTGTTGCGAACGAACAGGGCTGAAAGACTTCCAGTGACTACCCGGCGGCATTACCAATGTACGTTGTAACGTGTTACATTACGCCAGTCGTACGTATAGAGAGGTGTAGTGGCTAGACAGATGAGGAAACGTATCGTACACTTTGCTACACAATAATTGGTACTACAAAATGTGGCTGTTTTGTTATACTTGATAAAAACACATTGTACTTATAACGACAACACCAGATATGGTTAGGGGTGAACCGTTGATTAGTTACGTACTTCTGTTCATCCCCTGTCATCATGCAACATTATATGTGTCATACCGTGATGTTGGATATTGTTTAAAATTAAAGATGTACTTTTGGATATTGTTTAAAATTAAAGATGTACTTACGTATTTTATTGACGGTTAAATAATTCCACTGACTCGCATAGCCATAGGTTTGAAATGTGTGATGTGTTGAGATATATGGGTAATATTTACTAGAGTACCATTATCTCCCCCTAAAAAGAACACCAAATTACGAATAGTTTTCTATTCAAATAACATGCAATGTATATGGTTAGGGGCAGCGTAATTAAGATAACAGTTGGCATTCACCAGTAAAAGCACCGTTCTGTTTCAAACGACATTCAGGCAGGCAAGCAAGAAGAATAAGCACAGTTATCGCGCACTTGGCTCGCAACTGTGACTATGATACCGCCAAATTACCATGTATGGCCGATAACGAGGTGGCCCTGTTGACCTCCAGGGGTAGCAGCTCAAAGGGTATTTATCAAAGCATCCTCGGGGTCCCAAGTTGTACGCAGGTACAATACAACTTGGGACACCGAGGATGGCCTGATAAAGACCATTGAGCTGCTACCCCTGGAGGTCAACAGGGCCACCATACATGGTAATTTGGCGGTATCACATTTTGGCAATAACATAGAACATATTCTTCAGCTGATACACGACTAGATGACTAGAGTACACTCACAAGCATATAGGAACTGCCAAGCCATTTCGATACGAAATGGAGAATAAAAAAATGCCGTTGCAGTGGCAGTGCAGTGCAGTGGCAGTGGCAGTGGCAGTGGCAGTGGCAGTGGCAGTGGCAGTGCCGTGCGGTGCGGTGCGGTGCGGTGCGGTGCGGTGCGGTGCGGTGCGGTGCGGTGCGGTGCGGTGCGGTGCGGTGCGGTGCGGTGCGGTGCGGTGCGGTGCGGTGCGGTGCGGTGCGGTGCGGTGCGGTGCGGTGCAGTGCATTGCAGTGCAGTGCATTGCATTGCATTGCATTGCATTGCATTGCATTGCATTGCATTGCAGTGCAGTGCAGTGCAGTGCAGTGCAGTGCAGTGCAGTGCAGTGCAGTGCAGTGCAGTGCAGTGCAGTGCAGTGCAGTGCAGTGCAGTGCAGTGCAGTGCAGTGCAGTGCAGTGCAGTGCAGTGCAGTGCAGTGCAGTGCAGTGCAGTGCAGTGCAGTGCAGTGCAGTGGCATTAACATACATTGAGTAAACAGTTGAATATTGAGTGTGTTTCATTTGCTGCCATCAAAACGTCATTTAATGTTATAGTATTACCATGAAACACCAATTCCAGTTAAACATCGTATTCCCGCGGAAGTAACCCACGGATCTTAGATCTAGGAAGAGTTACTCCTTAGAAAATGTCCTCATTCCTGTACAGTTTACACATTAATGAAACTAACGAGCACGAAGAAGAGCACGAACATTGACTACAGCGTGGCTGAATGCTTTCCAAAGAAGTATCGATGACATTCAATTGAAAAGGCTTCCCTGGAAGTAAAATGAAAAACCTTTTGCGCTGCCCTGTTTTAGAAGTGCAAATAGCATTTATTTAAGCCACTTCCTGGTGACGATTAGTTCCTTTGCGCTTAAATTAATTAAGTGCATCAAACGAGTTACTAAGCACCCGAGCAAATGGAAATAACAAACATATGAATGCGGGTGTACGCTTATTCATTCCCCTCCGGCGAATTGATAAAATACTTTCTGTTATCTATGCGTGTGCACCCGGGTGGAACTATTTCACTCCACCCTCTATTGATTCAGTCGCGGAAATCCTGACAGGCCACCGACTCATAACGCTGCAAGAATTGAACCACAACGGTTGTGGTCTTCGATCCGGAAGAGGATATTTCTTTTCGTTCTGCTTGTTTGAAGAAAATCGCAACAGAAGCAGATATTTCGTACAACAGCGAGGTAAGCAATCTGTCGTGTAATTCAGTGAGGTATCCATATTGCTTTAATATTCCCACGTCAGTGAAACGCTGGAAAACTGTTCATTGGCATAAACTTCCCGTTATGTATAGTGAATGATAAATTGAGGTATTTGCATGTCGCGCAATAAACCCTGAACAAGGAGTGCTGGGTAATTTGTCGCGTGGCAGAATTACATTGATGGCATGCTGGTTGGTGGAAGGCCATTCCACTGAAAGGAATGTTGAACATTATATAACACAGGGCATTTGTAAAATTGAGATTGTGTTTTATTTGACAATATTCATCTGCATGTACAACAACACAGGCAGAGACGTACCTAGTCACACTATTGGTAAGATCACCGAAATAATGACAGGAATCCAGAAAACACATCCAACTGAGTATAGTCTACTCTAGCTATGCTGTCTTCATTCAACTATTATTATCCTGTCTTTCTACAGACCTATCACACCTTAAATGCCATTTATGAATGGGAAACAAATTGACAGTGTTGTGATCGGCATCACCAGTCGGTGGTTTGTCTATGAACCGATATTCATTGGGAACCGAACCGTAGCATAAGCTAATCATTCTTTTCGTACCGATTTGGCGCATAATAATTATACTCGTGGTAGGTAGGCAGATATTTCTTAAGGTTACATCGATATAAATCATTGGGCTCAATGGTGGAAAAAGCGTCGAGTTTATATATTACGCCACAATTATGCTGGGCTGCTCGATCTACGTTTCTACGTTGGTTGTATGTAGACAATAATAACAAGCATTTTATTTGGGAATTAACGGAGAAAATACAGTGACGATAGTGACACAGAAAATGGATGGAATTCTGGGGTGCCGAGCTGTTTGCGCACAAAGACAGTCGTCCACCAGCGGATATTGACACATACAAACAGCACCCCACCTTCTTAGTGGCGCTTGTCTGCCGGTCGTCACCAGCTGTATGGGACGTCGATATCTCTTGACGAATGGTCCACAATCAGGAATATAACCAGTTCTCGGTGAATACCACGATAGGACAAGCGACTCTGCATTTGTCGATAAAGATTGCGTCGGCCCGAGGCACTTCCTTCTTGAGACCTTTCAGAGACCGAGCACTCGCTAAAATCACAGATTGTATTTCATTTCCGTAGCCACTGTCATATACCGTCGTTTCTCCTTCGCTTCCGCTCCCGTCTGCTGTTGTTTTGCGTTACACCAAGTGCTAAGTCAATGGTAGATAGAACACTGGACAGTTGGCATGCATGTGTGTTCAAGCCTCTCACTCAGAAGAAATGTCAACCCGGAACACTTCGCACATTATGGCGTCAATGACATATTGCCTCCAGCGTACGATGACAGTTGACGCGCTTTCAACGCGGTAGATTATACCTGTGTACGTCAACACAATGCCATATGCGATAGCGTTGAAGATACCGTGGGACTCGGCGGGTGAAACACGCGTGCTATGATGACTATCGAAACAAAACTTTTGTACAATTGTTTTCGCTACGTGCGTGTTTGTTTGGTCGGGTCAGAGGGCACCTGCAACTTGAGGTGTAGATTGCTTGATTGAACATCGTCACGACGCAGTTAGAGTCGTATCGCAGCGTTGAAAAAAAACTTCAAACCGCCATAAGGAGCTGTTTACATGCAGGTAGTAACATGCCTTTTTCAACAGCGGATGCCGCTGATTACGTTGTCTGGCGTTCGCAATTGCGCCTGTATTCAATATGTACAGGTGACGTTTTCAGGTTGTGGTATCTATTGCAATTCGAGATGCAAAAGTGTCTGTATTATCGCGGTGAATAATACATATTTATTCATGATGTGAAATGTCTCGTTGAAAAGAGCAGCTGGTTTAAAGATTTATATGAGTGAAACAGTGTAGTTTGTTTAATAGAGATTGTGCTGCGTAATAAAATTAAATGCTTTTTAATGTGACACAAATAAATTATTGCGCCCAAGATAATTAAATATTCACATTAATACATTAATACTTCAAAGTTGTCAATGTTATTTTACATATATTTTTTCTTAATAAATTACTAATGTTACGTAATAATGTCTATTATTTTGTTTGATTATAATTAATAAGTGTATTTGGTGATAACATTTTATGTAAGACACCCTTGCAAGGTATAAGAGTATAAACGTGTTGTTGTTGTTGCTGCTGTTGTTGTTGTTGTTGCTGCTGTTGTTGTTGTTGTTGTTGTTGTTGTTGTTGTTGTTGTTGTTGTTGTTGTTGTTGTTGTTGTTGTTGTTGTTGTTGTTGTTGTTGTTGTTGTTGTTGTTGTTGTTGTTGTTGTTGTTGTCTATTCCCTTCTGCCTCCATGTTGAAGGGTTTCTCTGAGAACCTGCTTCGATCTATGGACAGTGGAACAGGTTGCAACTATTTAAACTAGATTCGCATGGGGGATTCACAGAGAAGCCAAATACTGGAGGCATAAACAAGGACAGCAAAACGAAATCAACAAAGAACAGTCTGGAAAACTCTACAACACTTGGTTATAAATGTGTTTGTTTAAATGCAAGGAGCATAGTAAACAAAAGAAATGAACTAAACATTATGGTAGAAGATATCGACCCTCACATAATAGGTATAACTGAATCTTGGGCCACCACCGATATATCAGATGCCGAATTAGGAATGACCGGATATGTCATGTTTAGGAAAGATAGAATAGGGAGGAGGGGAGGTGGCGTTATATTATATATTAAAGAATCCATCCAAGCTTATGAAATAAAATAAGAAAAAGAAGCAGAATGTGAAGACGCTGTCTGGTGTAACATAGTTACAGGAAACTCAACATTAACTGTTGGGTTAGTTTATCGAAGTCCAAATGTAAGCATAGACGAGAATGAGAAAGTACAAAACGCTATAAAGGAAGTCAGTGACTGTATAATTATGGGGGATTTTAACCATGGCCGTATAAAGGGGAAATCTCTACAGAGTATTGGATGTGAGGATCAATTTTTAAAAATTTAGTACAAGATAGTTTCCTTACTCAGCATGTGTTAGAATCAACCAGGGGTGAGAAAGTGTTGGACATAGTTTTGAGCTCACAGAAGGAATTTGTTGATAATGTCACGATATGTGAGCCACTGGGGTGTAGTGATCACAACCAAGATATATTTTATCATCAAAGTAAAAGGAGAACGGAATCGAAAAATACGGTACAGGAAAAACTTTCACAAAGGAAGATATAAGGCAGCAACAGAATGATGGAATATCTTAAAGAGTGAAATTGACTGCATTGTCGAAACAATTGTCCCCTTGAAAAAACAGGGGAAACGGTCAAAATGGAAACACTTATCGAAAGAAGCCATTAGAAAAATCAAGTACAAGCAAATGATGTGGAAGACATATAAACATAATGGAAGTGAAGAAGACTATGCCATTTATAAAGATGCACTTAACCAAGCTACAGCAGAAATTAGAAATTCAAAGAGAAGCTAAGAACAAACATTTGCTTTTAATATAAAATATGACAGCAAGATTTGTTATGCGTATGTTCGAAGTAAACAGAAAGTTCAGGATAAGGTCGGTCCTCTAGAAGGTAGTGATGGAAACATAATAACAGAGGGATTCTTAATGGCAGAAAACCTAAATGAATACTTTAGTTCGGTGTTTACCAGGGAAGATATTAGTGCATTACCAGTACCAGAGACTAAATTCGAAGGCAGAGAGTCAGACTATTTAGGACAACTATTTGTAACACCAAAAATGGTAGCTAAGAAAATAAGGGATATGAAGGATAATAAGTCACTACTGGAAATTGTAAAACAAATTAGCATACCGCTTGCAACTGTGTTCAATTTGTCATTAGAGGAGGGAGTAGTTCCGTTAAAATTGAAATAAGCAAACATTATACCATTATTTAAAAAAAGGATCAAGAAGCAAGTCAGAGAACAATAGACCAGTGAGTTTAATTTCGGTGATTTGCAAACTATTAAAAAGACTAATTAAAGATCAGTTGGTTGATTTTCTTGTTAAAAATAACTTGATTAACCCATCTCAACATGGGTTTCTAAAAGCGAGGTCATGCTTAACAAATACCTTATGTTTTTTTGGAAGATGTCACAAAGTGGGTAGATGAAGGATCACCAGTAGATATAATATAATTATATTTTTAAAAAGCCTTTGACAAAGTGCCACATTACTACTTAAACTAAAGGCCCGTGGCATAGGAAATGGTATGATTAACCGGATAGAAAAATGGCTTATTGATAGAAGACAAAGGGTAGTAGTTAATGGGGAGGTTTCAAACTGGAAATCGTTATTAGTGGAGTACCGCAGGGATCAGTATTGGGACGTATTTGATTCTTGATATATATCACTGATTTGTATGATGATATAACAAGCAAGGTGTTGAAGATTGCGGACGACACAAAAGTATTTAGAAAAATTAAAAGTGATGCAGATAGACAGCAATTACAAGATGATCCGAATAAGTTGACCGAATGGTCTGAGAAGTGGCAAATGCTGTTTAATTATCGGAAGTGTAAGTGCCTCCACACAGGGCATGGGAATGAAGACGCACAATATACAATGGGTGGTACTGTACTAAATACAACCTTAAAGAAAAAGGACTTACGGTTAACTATTAGTGCTGACATGAAGGTATCAGAGCAGTGTGGAATTGCAGCAGCGAAGGGAAACCAAATTCTTGGATTAATTAGGCGAAATATAGTGTACAAGGAAAAAGAACTAATAATACCGCTGTATAAAACAACAGTTAGGCCTCATTTAGAATATTGTATACAGGCATGGAGGCCTTATCGCAAGAAGGATATTGGTATGCTAGAAAGAGTACACAGGAGAACAACCAAAATGATACAAAAACTCTGGAATATTAGTTACGAAACGCGTCTAAAAGAATGTGGATTAACAACATTAGAAACCAGGAGACTGAGAGGAGATCAGATAGAAGTGTTTAAAATATTGAATGGGTATGAAAATATTGAGAGAAATATTTTTTCTCGGTTAAGGAAGAGAGAAGGACTAGATGACATGGACTTACATTAGCAAAAAAGCAGTGTAGACTAGATATTAGAAAATTTTCATTTTCACAAAGAACAGTAAATGAATGGAACAGATTATCAGCTGATTATGTAAGTGCTAGTAATGTTAATACGTTTAAAAATAAAATCGACATATTCCTAAGAATGGCGGGGTACATTCACATAGATAGGTTGGACTCTCGATAAGCCAAAGGGCTTCCTTGTCCACCTGCCATCTAGAGTTGATTCTCTAGGTGGCAATCTGGTTAAATCTTGTTATATCTTGTTATGTTGTGAATTTAGCGCTATCTGGAGTATAGGTACTTCTGCAAGTACATATTATATATTTAAAATTGTTTTATGTTTTTGGACATTTTGGAATAGGAATCCGATAAACGTTACCACTATATTGCACCATAACTGCAGACGTTCAGATGTACTATTGTATACACTGGTAAGTCGGGGGTCGTGCTACGCCTAGTCATGCTGTGTGGTTCACCTCTAAACGGCGGTTGGCCTCACACGGCGAGCTCGGTTCATGAACGGTACATGAAAACGCTCTATGACAGTTTGGGTGAAAAAAAAGATATGGCGTTGTGTTGCCACGCCAAACTAGGACACTGTTTGTCCCGTGCTTTGTTCAGTGTCGCGCGGTATCAGCGTTTGAGAGATTGTCAACCGATGCTCTGCACAGTTGTAAAGAGACGAGCATTGCTAGACGTAAATAACACTGACACGTGATACTGTATTCGAGAATAGGCGCGTTGTAGGCCATATGTATGCACGCAAGATGTGAGGGTGGTCACGGGCATGTGCAAGTTTAAGAAGTGACCACGGTCACGGTGCATTATATTAGGGGTGACCACGGGCATGGAGCATTATGTAAGGAGTGATCACGGGCATGGTGCATTGTGTAAGGAGTGACCACGGGCATGGAGCATTATGTAAGGAGTGATCACGGGCATGGTGCATTATGTAAGGATTGACCACGGGCATGGAGCATTATGTAAGGAGTGACCACGGGCATGGAGCATTATGTAAGCAGTGACCACGGGCATGGTGCATTATGTAAGCAGTGACCACGGGCATGGTGCATTGTGTAAGGAGTGACCACGGGCATGGTGCATTGTGTAAGGAGTGATCACGGGCACGGTGCATTATATAAGGAATGACCACGGGCATGGTGCATTATGTAAGCAGTGACCACGGGCATGGTGCATTGTGTAAGGAGTGACCACGGGCATGGTGCATTATGTAAGGAGTGACCACAGGCATGGTGCATTATGTAAGGAGTGATCACGGGCACGGGGCATTATATAAGGAGTGACCACGGGCATGGTGCATTATGTAAGGAGTGATCACGGGCATGGTGCATTGTGTAAGGAGTGACCACGGGCATGGTGCATTGTGTAAGGAGTGACCACGGGCATGGAGCATTATGTAAGCAGTGACCATGGGCATGGTGCATTGTGTAAGGAGTGACCACGGGCATGGAGCATTATGTAAGGAGTGATCACGGGCACGGTGCATTATAGAAGGAGTGACCACGGCATGGTGCATTGTGTAAGGAGTGACCACGGGCATGGAGCATTATGTAAGCAGTGACCATGGGCATGGTGCATTGTGTAAGGAGTGACCACGGGCATGGAGCATTATGTAAGGAGTGATCACGGGCACGGTGCATTATAGAAGGAGTGACCACGGCATGGTGCATTGTGTAAGGAGTGATCACGGGCATGGTGCATTGTGTAAGGAGTGATCACGGGCATGGTGCATTGTGTAAGCAGTGACCACGGGCATGGACCATTATGTAAGGAGTGATCACGGGCATGGTGCATTGTGTAAGGAGTGACCACTGGCATGGTGCATTGTGTAAGGAGTGACCACGGGCATGGTGCATTGTGTAAGGAGTGACCACGGGCATGGTGCATTGTGTAAGGAGTGACCACGGGCATGGTGCATTGTGTAAGGAGTGACCATGGGCATGGTGCATCATGTAAGGAGTGATCACGGGCACGGTGCATTATAGAAGGAGTGACCACGGCATGGTGCATTGTGTAAGGAGTGATCATGGGCATGGTGCATTGTGTAAGCAGTGACCACGGCATGGTGCATTGTGTAAGGAGTGATCACGGGCATGGTGCATTGTGTAAGCAGTGACCACGGGCATGGTGCATTATGTAAGGAGTGACCACGGGCATGGTGCATTGTGTAAGGAGTGACCACGGGCATGGTGCATTGTGTAAGGAGTGACCATGGGCATGGTGCATCATGTAAGGAGTGATCACGGGCATGGTGCATTGTGTAAGCAGTGACCACGGGCATGGATCATTAAGTAAGGAGTGATCACGGGCATGGTGCATTATACAAGGAGTGACCACTGGCATGGTGCATTATGTAAGGAGTGGTCACGGGCATGGTGCATTAAGTAAGGAGTGATCCCGGGCACGGTACATTATATAAGGAGTGACCACGGGCATGGAGCATTATGTAAGGAGTAACCACGGGCATGGTGCATTATGTAAGGAGTAACCACGGGCATGGTGCATTGTATAAGGAATGACCACGGGCATGGAGCATCATGTAAGGAATGGTCACGGGCATGGTGCATTGTGTAAGGAGTGACCACGGGCATGGTGCATTGTGTAAGGAGTGACCACCGGCATGGTGCATTGTGTAAGGTGTGATCACGGGCATGGTTCATTGTGTAAGAAGTGACCACGGGCATGGTTCATTGTGTAAGGTGTGATCACGGGCATGGTTCATTGGTGTAAGGAGTGACCACGGGCATGGTTCATTGTGTAAGGAGTGATCACGGGCATGGTGCATTGTGTAAGGAGTGATCACGGGCATGGTGCATTATATAAGGAGTGATCACGGGCATGGTGCAGTGTGTAAGGAGTGATCACGGGCATGGTTCATTGGTGTAAGGAGTGACCACGGGCATGGTTCATTGTATAAGGAGTGACCACGGGCATGGTTCATTGTGTAAGGTGTGATCACGGACACGGTGCATTGTGTAAGGAGTGATCACGGGCATGGAGCATTGTGTAAGGAGTGATCACGGGCATGGTGCTATTTGGGAGGAATTATTACGGGGATGGTGACACAAGCAATTGTAGAAAATGTAAACATTGTGGCTTCTTTCAAGGGAATTTCAGTTACACATTAATGAAAATGTTCACGATAATTTCGCATTACATGCGTTTTACAACACTTCTTTCTCAGAAAATAATCAAAATCGCATTGCTAACAATGAACGTATGAAAGCAAAGTTGAGATAGAAAACAGAATCTTTTAAAGGGCAAAAAAGGCAAGAGTTTCGTGTTATCCACCTAAAGAGTTACCACAAACTAACCATTTGCATCTACAATCAATTTTTTCACATCAGTGGTTTACTCAGAAAGTGGTCTTAAAGTGTAAAAATCTAGCAAAGCCACTAACACCATGAACTAGACCAACTTGGTCGCTGCAGCCAATACAAAAGCAGCTTCTATGTGCATTTTGTAAAAATACAACGTCACCGAGTCGACTGCTGGTTCAGCTGTCATAACAACGGACAGCCAAGGCCCAAGCGGTCGATGCCTTACGTCGGTTTACAACGAAATTGCGACAGCAATATGCCACTCTGTTCCTCATATGCTTGTAGCAACAGTACAGGGAAATACAGTATCAGTCAGCTGTCTTTTCGTTGCCCTTTGAGTCGACCAGAGAAGCGCACACAATTCTTTATATGCTGACTACACACACACGCACGCACGCACGCACGCACGCACGCGCGCACACGCACACCACACGCACACGCACACGCACACACACACACACACATCCATACACTATGTTACAAAAAAATTCACTTGCATTCCTCTAACAAAGAACATTCACAAAACAAACGCGCAGATATCTACGGCAATTTCTTCGGCGGCCACCTTATCGTAAAATCGCTATAAGTTAGCTTTACACAACATACCTTTAGACGGGGTGGGGTGTTTGTGCGCGCGAATATTTATAAACTTTACTTACTGCATTCGCACGCGCGAAATAGTTTAATTATAAATAATATAATAATAATTACTATTATCAGCAGGAAATTATAAGTTTTATTATGATATCATAATAATATTTTATTTCATATAGCGCCACTTCCATAATTGTTTGTGGCACTTCACAACTTACTGCTATTATATATATATATATATATATATATATATATATATATATATATATATATATATATATATATATATATATATATATATATATATATATATATATATATATATATATATATATATATATATATACACACACACACAATTAGAAGAATACTTCCCAAGGTAATATTTTAAGATAAATAATAAAAATAAATGTGTCTCTATCTAATTAAGTAAAATGACTTATTAGTCATAAAAATATCATACAAATTCTATAACAACAGTAGTGGTAAATGAATAAAAAGGTACAGTTAACAGTAATAAATAATAAAAATGGTAACATAAATAAAGTAATTACGACTTAACAATAATTTTGATTCATCACATACACACACACACACACACACACACACACACACACACACACACACACACACACACACACACACACACACACACACACACACACACACACACACACACACACACACACACACACACACACACACACACACACACACACACATGTGCATAAGAAAATATTACTCAAGCTATTTTTCTATTTGATATTTTATATTTGATTCTATTTTTCAACTCACGCGGGACGTTTATATAACTGTTGTTAAAACAACAAAGTGACATCGTCGAAAAAACATAGTTTCCATACTTATAAATCATATTATGTTTTGGGCGATAACATGAGTGAGTTAACACACTTTAGGCTCTTCATTCATTGTAACTTTCGTTTCTCTTGTATAATCGATTTGTTGCTACATCTGCAGGACAAATTAAAACATTTTCTAACTGTCTAGAACTCGTGACTATCCAAATATGTTTACAAGAGCGGGTTTTCAATTTGGTGCAATCTATGTCGGCGACATCCGTAGCGTGCGCCGCTGACACGTCATTTTCGGGGCGCATTTTCAATAAATCACGAACGATAGGTCACCAAATAAAAATACGACCCATTTGAAAGAGTATGCTGTCGTTTTAGTGATATTAAATGTGTACTAGTTAATGCTGAGTGAACGACGTAAAGACTGCTTGACCAATACATGTCTCAGTTCGGCATCAGATCCAGTCGCTGCTGACCGATGAAAGCAACGATCGCGTGAACAATTTGTCTGGTTGACGTGGTCAAGTAGTTTTTCATTGTGGGTACATTTTAATGAGAAACGACCCGTGGCTAGGAAAACGGTCGCTCAAAACGAGTGGTCGCTCATGACAGAAGTCGTTCAAGACAGGTTTTACTGTATTTCCTACATCGATTATTATTATGTATTTTGTGACTAATATGTGAGGAGTGATCACGTGATAATAGGTAATTTTAGTTAATTATACATACACAGGTATTTTATTATTTATTTTAAAATATTACCTGTGGGTAGTATTCTGAATTTATACATTTTTAACAGCAGTATGTTGTGAAGCCCCACAAATAATTATGGGTGTGGCCGTGTTATTATTATATTAGAATAAAACTTATAATTTCCTGCAGATCACAGTGATAATAATTAATTATTATTATACTATTTATAATTAATTAAACTATTTCGCGTGTGAGAATGCAGCAAGTAAAGTTTATAATCATAAATATTCGCGTGCACACACGTGTAACGGTATTCTGTGTAAAGCTAACTTATAATAGTTAGTTTACGGTAGCATCGGAGCTGCGTGTAGCCGAATATGTCGAGTTGCCGTTCGTCGAGATTTGAGCGTTTCTTTTGTGAATTTTCTTCGTTAGCAAGTGATTTTTTGCAACGTAGTATATGTATATGTGTGTGAGATATGTGAAAAGTTTGGCGGCTGTTGGTGGTCGTTTTCATGGTTAGATCATAAAGTAAAAGATTATATGCACAATTTGCACCGACCAAGTCGAATCCGCTACGTCATTCTGTTTCTAAGATTGTGTAGTCCATATACTTTCAATGGCTATGTGTTCTAAGAAATTATGGTAAATCGCTGACGTTAAAAATATGATTGTTGTTGGAAGTTGTTACCTTTTATTAACTCTGTTAGGCCCATATCTCCAAAACATTGACATTTGTTTCCCTTTAAATACCCAACGATAACCTAAATAAGGTTTGGGGAATATCGCTCGTATGTATGGTGTACGGTATAATTAGTGTTGATAATACGGACGGTTATGATCAGAAAGCATTTACAGCTTTACTCCTATATTTCTGATTTCTTCCAGATAAAGCGACGCCGCCATGGCGAGGGGCTCGACGGCCCAGTGGTGCCGCCTGGTGATTGTGCTTGTAATGACTACTGCAGGGCTCACGACTGGTGAGTGAAACGGAGATTATGGGATAGCGTCCGCTTGTATCAACTGCAATCTGCCGTTACAAGTCTTTATGAATACTAATTATGATAATTGTAAGACTATATATGCCTATCGAGGGCAGACAACCATTTTCATGGCCATTCACCTCGCGTTTAATTTAAATATGCGAGTTTTATACAATATCATGTAGACGTCTAGATGCAAATAAACATAGGACCTATTTGCTTACTGGCCTATCAGATACATGTGGAGATTGTAGAATGGTTTGTGACTATCGTAATATTCCTGCCTCTCACGTTTTAACTTTGTTATCAAGATTACCAGTGACCCTACAGTTATACCGTGTTTCTGTGCATTCGTGTACACATTACATGGGAATCACAAAATGTTGCAACACTAAAGACGTGCACATATATAAAGTTGCCTGACAGCCACGGGTCTTTATGAATATGTGTAACACTTAGTATTTTCCGTATTCTCTTACGTTGAAAAGGCGAATACATATAATTATATGTATAATGTATATGTATAATTATATGTGTTTAAATACCAGCCAATTTTGCAAGAAAGGTGTGGTGTTCCGATTGCAACATGTACACAACTATTAAGTAAGGCCAGTACATTTTACGCACCAGATAGGATTAAGTCCATGCAAAATTAAACAATGACGCACAATTTGTTATCGTTTTCTACAGCTGGCGATTGTACCAGCAACCCGTGTATGAACGAAGCGACATGTTCAAACGGTACCGACGGCGAAGGATACAACTGCATATGCGCGGCAGGATACACCGGCGACATGTGTCAGACAGGTAGGTTTGCACCTGTCTGTAACACTCCTCATCAAAGCACGAACTTGACGACATGAAAAAGACTTCTTAGCGTTCTCTGTAATTCATCGGCCCAAACATTTGAAACGTCAACATTTGAAACTTGACATTCACAACAACGCACGAACGACGAAATTGCACATTCGCGATGAGATACATGAGAAATTCGACTAATCTAAGAGGTTTCTTGGCGCAAAGACCTCAATAAAATATCACACGAGCCTGCCTCTGGTCAAACTGCTCCTTAAATTAACTCATAATACCCTCATGTTTTGTGTCCGTGCAGATATTTGTTCGTTCGTTCGTTAGGTCGGTCGGTCGGTCGGTCGGTCGGTCGGTCGGTCGGTCGGTCGGTCGGTCGGTCGGTCGGTCGGTCGGTCGGTCGGTCGGTCGGTCGGTCGTTCGTTCGTTCTTTCGTCCGTCCGTCCGTCCGTCCGTCGCTCCGCCCGCCCGCCCGTCCGTCCGTCCGTCCGTCCGTCCGTCCGTCCGTCCGTCCGCGTCCGCGGCGGGCGGGCGGGCGGGCGGGCGGGCGGGCGGGCGGGCGGGCGGGCGGGCGGGCGGGCGGGCGGACGGGCGGTGTATGTGGTTATTAATGCGAGTACATGTTTTTCAATTTAATTGGCGATCAATGATATTTGATATGTTTTTATTATTATTATCATCTTTATTATTATTATTAACGTTGCCAGGGAAAGATGTTGAGTCGACTGAATCTACACCGAATGTAAACGGAACGACAACAGCGCCACCTACACAACGTGAGTCGAACGATTCTACAACAGCAACAAACAGGACAACAACTGCTCCACCGGGTAAATTTATCAAATAATCTATTAATTGATCTCATTTACTTATTAGACATGTGTAACGAATGCTTCAACCTGTTTTCTTCTCCTTTTCCCTTGACCAATGAAAAGGACCGGTCAAATATGGGATGGTTGTCATACCGCTGCACTTTTGATTGAATATTTTCCAAAAATCACACACCCACAAGTGGTGAGAGTGGTTTAACATTGCGAGAGTTTCTTCGACCATATATCGGTCGATCGATCGGTCTGTCGGTCTGTCGGTCTGTCGGTCTGTCGGTCGGTCGGTCGGTCGGTCGGTCGGTCGGTCGGTCGGTCGGTCGGTCGGTCGGTCGGTCGGTCGGTCGGTCGGTCGGTCGGTCGGTCGGTCGGGTTCGATCGGTCGGTCGATCCGTCGGTTCGATCGATCGGTCGGTCCGTCGGTTCAGTAGGTCGGTCGGTCGGTTGTTCGGTCGTTCGGTCGTTCGGTCGTTCGGTCGTTCGGTCGGTCGGGGTCGAACGGTCGGTCCGTCGGTTCGGTTCGGTCGGTCGGTCGGTTGGGGTCGATCGGTCGGTTCGTCGGTCGGTCGTTCGTTCGTCCGGGCGGGCGGGCGGGCGGGCGGACGGGCGGGCGAGCGGTGTATGTGGTTATTAATGCGAGTACATGTTTTTCAATTTAATTGGCGATCAATGATATTTGATATGTTTTTATTATTATTATCATCTTTATTATTATTATTAACGTCGCCACCGAAAGACGTTGATTCGACTGAATCTACACCGAATGTAAACGGAACGACAACAGCGCCACCTACACAACCTGAGTCGAACGATTCTACAACAGCAACAAACAGGGCAACAACTGCTCCACCGGGTAAATTTATCAAATAATCTATTAATTGATCTCATTTACTTATTAGACATGTGTAACGAATGCTTCAACCTGTTTTCTTCTCCGTTTCCCTTGACCAATGAAAAGGACCGGTCAATTATGGGATGGTTGTGATACCGCTGCACTTTTGATTGAATATTTTCAAACATTACACACCCACAAGTGGTGAGAGTGGTTTAACATTGCGAGAGATTCTTCGACCATATATCATATAGCTATCACATCCAAAAATAAAAGGCATTCAGTTATTCGTTATGTGAGTCGGACGTGGAATCGCTGAGTAAATTACATAGTAGTGTTTTGTTATCAATCTTCTCAATCAACGTTAGATTTGATCTCGACTTAAAACTAGCTTTGGAGTCACGTGGCACGTTCGGGTACGTTAGCTAGATGTCTCTACAACTATCACTGACAGCGCGCAGCTGTTTCAGAATCGTTCAACAATTATATTTTAAAAGAGGATACATACCGACAGCAAATGAGCTTATTTGTTGCCTTCCTTTTGTCAGAAAACAATGAATGCAACAGTAACCCATGCATGAATGGATCGACATGTGTCGACGGAATGAACGGGTACAACTGCACATGCGCGGCAAGATACACCGGCGACAGGTGTGAGACAGGTAGGTTTGAATATGTCAGTAATGCTTGTCGTAACATAAATATTTTTTTCTAGAACGATAATTTTTTTATAAACGGCTCAACTGAATTATAGTCACAGTATACTATAAGATACAATCAATGCAGTAAAGCGTCACAGAGTATATATATATATATATATATATATATATATATATATATATATTTATATATATATAATATATATATATTTATTTATGTATTGATCAATATTGATCAATCGTACAATATTAATACTACTTAATTCTGCCCTGATGTGCTTACTGGCGTTTGTTTAATCCCCATGATATAAAACAATTATGTTATCTGTTTGTTCGAGTTACTGGTTAAGAATGCACATTCTCTTATTAATTACGCACCAGCAACAATCTTGTAAAATATTTATAATGACAGTGAAACTAATATTAGGCCAATTTAAACTTAGCAAGTAGACGTAGGCCTACAATACAATACAATAAAATACAATAACCTTTAATAGTCCCCCAAAGAGGAAATTCTTGTGGCAAATATTCACATAACACAACGACATTAGTAGTTACAATTAGAAGTGACAGGGCAAAGTTGTAGGAAAGTAGTGCGCCCCATTGAATCCCCCCATCCTCCCCTATAATTTCCCCCTCCCCGATTTCGCGTATAGTAGCCTAACAAAAGTTGGAAGAAATGTGTTTCGATAACGGTTCGTGCGTGTTCTTTCGGAAATGTACCTACAACCAGATTGTGCAACATAGTAGAATTTGTGCAATGGGTGAGAATTGTTCTTTTAAGATGTCCCTTGTTTTTTCATCATATATGTTTCGTAGAGTTCATCCACTGTAGGTAGTGTCGAGCCAATGGTTTTGCTGATTGACCGTACTACACGATCTAGCAACACTCTATTCTTAGCTGATAAGCTTCCACCCCAACAAATTACACAGTAGCATAGGACTGACTGGACCGTAGATTTATAGAAGAGATTAGTTATTGTCCGACACGCATAACATTTTCTTAGTTTTCAGACGAAGTAGTTCCGTTGACAACATTTCTTTTGAATGCGTTTCGTGTTCAATGACCAATCAAGCTGGTTGGAAATTTCGACGCCTAGGTAGGAGTATGAGTCTATTCTCTCTACTACGTCTCCGTTGATGGACAGTGTAGGCGGGTCATGTTGAAATTTGCGGAAGTCAAAGACCATTTCCTTAGTTTTCTTGGTTTTAAGTTGTAGACAGTTCGAATCACACCATGAAACCAAGTTTTGAACTTCTGTCTCATAGATCTGGTGGTTATTTTCTGTTATCAAACCGAGTAAGGCCTTATCATCAGTGTATTTGAAGAGATGGCTCTTGCTGATAGAGCTGTCAACTGGCCTGCAGTCACTTGTGTACATGGAGAACAGTGCTGGTGAACTAACACAGCCCTGGGGCGCCACTGTTTGTTGTGATGGTAGAAGAAAAGGTGTTGTTGATCTTCACCCATTGTTTTCTGTTTGTAAGAAAATCCCAAAATCCGCTTGCGCAATGATGGATTCACAAGCATGGCTCTGAGTTTCTGGAGTAGTATGTGTGGCTGGATAGTGTTGAACGCACTTGAAAAGTCCAAGAAGAGAATACGGGCTGAAGGTTTGGGTGTATCCTGGTGTTTCTGAGCATGATGAACAAGTCAGAGAATTGCATCTTCGGTACTCCTGTTTCGCCTGTAGGCAAACTGATGAGGATCTTGAAACTGTGACGTTTCCACGGAGATGCGCCGAGAAGAAGTCGTTGGATTTAGCTAGAAATCTGATACTTCTATCACATTGTGTGAATCACACGCAACACGGACCGAATGCATGCACGAAACCATACAGATGCACACACGCAAGTAATCAAATAGTAGACCGCATGCACACCCAACACGCGTATTATTAGTCGGCCTAGCATAGGAGCAAGAACACAAACACATAAACACGCAAACACGCAAAAACGCAAACATGCCCTCACTGACTCACTCACTCACCCACTTACTCCCTCCATCCATCACTCCCTCCCCACTCACTCACTCACTCAGTCACTCCCTCATTCACTCACTCCCTCACTCACTCGCTCACTTACTCCCTCCCCCACTCACACACTCATTCACTCACCCACTCTCCTCCTCACTTTTTCACTCGCCCACTCACACGCTCGCTCGCTCGCTCGCTCACTAATTCATTAACTCACTCACTCACTCAGTCACTCACTCACTCACTCGCTCCCTTACTCACTCACTCACTCACTCACTCGCTAACTCACTCACCCAATCACCCCCTCACTTGCTCACTCACTCACTGACATACTATCACTCACCACTCACGCACTCACGCACTCACGCACTCACGCACTCATCCATCCACTCACTCCTTTATTCTTTCAGAGATAAACGAATGTGACAGCCATCCATGCCAGAACGGAGCGACATGTTCTGACCACCTCGACATGTACAACTGCAGCTGCGTAGCTGGGTATACTGGCGTCACGTGTGAGACAGGTATGGCGGACTATCATAACCCACATACAAGGAGAGGAAGAGGAAGAGGGAGAGGGAGAGGGAGAGGGAGAGGGAGAGGGAGGAGGGAGAGTAAAATATACGTTGGTTTTAATATATATAATATATATATATATATATATATATATATATATATATATATATATATATATATATATATATATATATATACAGCTGAATGAGCTGCTAATTCCTTGTATCATTCTGTTGTCAGATATCAACGAATGTGACAGTAACACATGCATGAACGGGGCGACATGTGTCGACGGATTCAACGGGTACAACTGCACGTGCGCGGCAGGATACACCGGCGACAGGTGTGAGTCAGGTAGGTTTGTATATGTCTGTAAGGCTCGGCATCATAGCACGATCTTGATGACATGAAGAGGAGTTCTTAGCGTTCGGTGAAATTTGCACACCTCAGATGATAACATTTTGAAATGTAGGCCTAATATGCATGACAACCCAAGAACGATGTAACTTAACTACACATTCGCGACAAGGAACTCGTTAAAATAAACGGTCTCTTGGCGCATCGATCTTAAGAAAATATAAAACAAGCCTGCCGATGGTCAAACTGTTCCCTATATTGGCAATCATGTTTTTGTGTCCGTGCAGATATTGACGACTGTGCAAACGTGACGTGCATGAACGGCGGCACGTGCCAAGACCTGGTCGACGACTATAGATGTTTGTGCGCGGCCGGCTACACTGGCTCCAACTGCAGCGTCGGTGAGTGAACGTTAAAGGGGAATCAACATTTCCGAAAACACGTCAGCGAATGTAATATTACTGATGTTATAATACGTTGTTCTTATTTAGAAAACACTCGGTGGGCAGGAACTACGGCGGCATAGCAGGAATACCAAAGTGTTTTGTAAATGTAACATTTATTAAGAACTAAATGCGTCATATGCGTAGTTACGAGGGGATGCATTGGGAATTATGAATAAGAATTTACAGTGAAACAAGTGCTTCACACTTCGCACGGAAATATATGGGTTATCACATTTCACACAGAAAAACTGTTTTGTTTAAGTTACTATTCAAGAAGAAATAATTTCAAAAAGTAATGATGAAGAAAATACCCTCTCGCGTTGCAGACATCGACGAGTGCGCCAGTGATCCGTGCATGAATGACGGAACATGTGAAGATCTGGTGAACAGTTTCTCCTGCAACTGCACGGGAAATTACAACGGTTCCACGTGCAACATAGGTAGGACAAAGCATTTCAATTTTCGGGTATGTCCCTCCTTGTTGAGTGTTAATGTGGATATACATAAAATTCCATCGAAGCTCATAACAATATATATATATATATATATATACATAATTCAAATTGGCTGTATGTCCATTGTTTTTTACAATATTCCTGACGTTCTCGAAAATGGTTTCTTCTGCAATTGCATCGGGATGCACAATGGTTTTAGATGTAACATAGGTAGAATAACGTTTATGCATGACCATGCGACATTTGTTTCGTTCACATGCTCCTTGTTTAGTGTGTATCTGTATGCGCATACTAATTAAACTCATTCGTAGCTTGCAAATTTGATATTAACATATTGTATATATTAAAACAGACTATTAGTGTGCATCAAGGCGACTTTTGTGTTGCTGGAATGGTTGCGTGTTTAACAATTTCTGTTGTTGTGTGTAGGACAAATGTGTACAGCGACACCTTGTGTCAATGGAGGGACTTGTATGGAAACTGGCGGCAACCGGACATGTGATTGTGTCGCTGGATACACGGGCAAGGATTGTGAGACAGGTGGGAAGTGACTCCGGTGTATATGTCTTAATACGATGTGAAATCAACCATAGTTACCTCTGTCCGTCCGTCCGTGCGTGCGTGTGTGTCGTCCGTCCGTCCGTCCGTCCGTCCGTCCGTCCGTCCGTCCGTCCGTCCGTCCGTCCGTCCGTCCGTCCGTCCGTCCGCCCGCCCGCCTGCCTGCCTGTCTGTCTCTCAGTCTGTCTGTCTATCTGTCTGTCTGTCTGTGTGCTGTCTGTCTGTATATCCGTTTGTCTACCTTTCTGTCTGTCTGTCTGTCTGTATATCCGTTTGTCTATCTTTCTGTCTTTCTGTCTGTCTGTCTGTCTGTCGGTCGGTCGGTCGGTCGTCCGTCCGTCCGTCCGTCCGTCCGTCCGTCCGTCCGTCTGTCCGTCGCTGTCTGTCTGTCTGTCTGTCTGTATATCCGTTTGTCTGTCTGTCGGTCGGTCGTTATTCGTTCGTTTGTTCGGTTGTCTGTCTGTCTGTCTGTCTGTCTGTCGGTCTGTCGGTCGGTCGTCTGTCGGTCGGTCCGTCGTCCGTCCGTCCGTCCGTGTCCGTCCGTCTGTCCTTCCATTTGTTCGTCTGTCCGTCTGTCCTTTCATTTGTCCGTCTGTCCGTCTGCCCGTCTAACGTATCAGCAATGTTACTGTGAATTTCTTACAAGATAATTTTATCAACATTACCTAAATATATGTAGATCAATTCACATACTGACCCCAAGAAAATGTCAAAAAAGCCTCACTCTAGCCAAACTGACACAACATCTCAGACGTTTGCAAACATAACAATTTATCTTTTTGAAATAGGCACGGATCGTAGGGTTCCAACCGATAACACCCATTTCACATGTAGATTTGTGAATATTGGCTGGACATTAGCAAGAATGGATAGTGCAAAGTATTTTGTTGTCGAGGAATTATAATGCACCAATTTTTTTTATTCCAGATATCGACGAATGCGAAGGCAATCCTTGTCAGAATGGAGCGACGTGTACTGACGTCATCAATGGATACAACTGCAGCTGTAAAGCTGGATACAGTGGCGTCAAGTGTGAGACTGGTATGACGGACTAATGCACCCTTGTGTATGTCACGCGCGAATCAGTTGTTGTGTTTTTAAATTTGTCGTAGCCTTCTCGAGATTAGAAAGTTTTAGGTTCCAGTATAAACCGGTGATACATTTCGGAAAATATGTCATTCTTCGATTATTATTCAGATGTATAAGTTGCAGTTTTGCAACATTAGATATAACACCATTTCTTTGTTCTCTCTGTGGTCAGACATCAACGAATGTAACAGTAACCCATGCATGAATGGATCGACATGTGTCGACGGAATCAACGGGTACAACTGCACATGCGCGGCAGGATACACCGGCGACAGGTGTGAGACAGGTAGGTTTATAAATGTTAGTTACGTGATAAATATCCTCATTTTACATACGTAAGTGCGTACGCACGTGTATACGTGTACTTCCTGCACGTTTGTATTAGAGTATCGTTGTCATAAGAATACTTCGTGCTGAAAACAGTAATATGTCTGCCGTCAAAAGGGGTTAGTTATGTTATATACACTCTCGTGTGTTTGCATCCGTGCAGATATTGACGACTGTGCAAACGTGACGTGCATGAACGGCGGCACGTGCCAAGACCTGGTCGACGACTATAGATGTTTGTGCGCGGCCGGCTACACTGGCTCCAACTGCAGCGTCGGTGAGTGAACGTTAGAGGTAGAACCAATATTTCCGACAACGAGTTAGCGAATAATTATAATATGGCTGTGGCATACGTTGTGCTTATAAGACAACAAACGGCGGATAGGCACGGAGGAAGACTTTAAGGTTACCGAAGTTTTATAACAACTGCCGTATCATCTGAAAACATTCGTCTTTGTATAGATATCGACGATTGCGCCAGCAAATCGTGCATGAGTGTTACCATGTGATACATTTTTAATCATACTCATTGTTATCGAGTTGATCATTGTTAACAATGTTCCTTTTCATGGTCGTATCAATTCCTTGGTATGTAAACTCGTCCCTTACTTCTTGATTCAGATATAAATGAATGTGGCAGCCATCCATGCCAGAACGGAGCGACATGTTCTGACCACGTCGACATGTATAACTGCAGCTGCGTAGCTGGGTATACTGGCGTCACGTGTGAGACAGGTATGGCGGACTATAGATCTCATGGACATTCGGTGATTTGGGGATTGTATAGACATGTATTATGCATATTCATGTTATGTTAGGTCTATTAACCATGTGATTGGGAATCCTAGGTTTCAATATAAAAATGATAGAACGGTAAAGGAAATCGGACGTTCAGCGATAAATAATATTATGGAATTTGCAGTTTTGCAACACTAGCGTACATTTACTTTGACGAGTTGTAGGATTTGACGTTAGAATGGACTTTCGTTGACTTGTTATCGAAGTCAAAGTTACATCCACTAGTAGATTAGCAACGATAAAGGTCTATTTTGTTATAGACAATAATGTGACATTTGAACTTGACTTAAAACTCTGGCGTTTACGTATTGTGGCACGTTCGCTTATGGTGTTAAGATGCGTTAGCTAATGGTCTCTACTACAATCACAGCAACAATGCAGCTGTTGTCATAATCGTCTGAATCTCTGAAGAATGTATAAAACTAAAACGAGGACATATATGCTCGTAAAATTATTTCGTGATGCAGTGGAGTTATATACCTTTATTTGTTTGTGTTTTTCTGCCGTCAGACATCAATGAATGTGACAATAACACATGTATGTATGGAGCGACATGTGTCGATGAGGTCAACGGGTACAACTGCACATGCGCGGCAGGATACACCGGCGACAGGTGTGAGACAGGTAGGTTCTCTGCTTGTATGTGATGTTTGTCATAATAGCATGTCCGCCATGATACGACTGATTCTCAATATTCGGTATTATTAATTTATTCGCAGTTATTATCTATGTAACGCTAACATTTGCGATTTAAAATGCATGAGAACGTGTCAACGATGTCACCGTGAATTTCTTATAAAATAATGATATCCAAATTAACTAAATAAATAGATCAATTCATGTACCTAAAATGTCAAAAAAGCCTTACTGTTGCCAAACTGACACAACTTCTGAGGCATTTGCAAACGTAAAAAAGTATCTTTTTCAAAATAGGCGCAGACCGTAGTGTCCTACCCGATAACACAAATTTGACACGCTTTCGTAAACCAAACGATTTGTTAAGATATGTGAATATTGGGTGGACATTATCACGAATGTATAGTGTATAGTTTTTATTGCCGAGGAATTGTATTGCGCCTACATTCGTTTATTTTTACTACTCCAGATGTCGACGAATGCGAGGGCAATCCTTGTCGAAACGGAGCGACGTGTACTGACTTCATCAATGGATACAATTGCAGCTGTAAAGCTGGATACAGTGGCGTCACGTGTGAGACTGGTATGACGGACTAATGCACCCTTGTGTATCTCACGCGCGAATACGTTGATGTGTTAAAAAAAATTCAGTATTAGAACGTTTATGGTTCCAATATAAGCCGGTGAGACATTACGGAAAGTTTGACATTCGTCGATTATTATTCAGATGTAGAAGCTGTAATTTTGCAACATGCAACATTTTTGTGTGTGTCTGTCTGTTGTCAGATATCAATGAATGTGACAGTAACCCATGCATGAATGGATCGACATGTGTCGACGGAATCAACGGGTACAGCTGCACGTGCGCGGCAGGATACACCGGCGACAGGTGTGAGACAGGTATGTTTGTATATGTATGTAAGGCTCGGCATCATAGCACGATCTTGATGACATGAAGAGGAGTTCTTAGCGTTCGGTGAAATTTGCACACCTCAGATGATAACATTTTGAAATGTAGGCCTAATATGCATGACAACCCAAGAACGATGTAACTTAACTACACATTCGCGACAAGGAACTCGTTAAAATAAACGGTCTCTTGGCGCATCGATCTTAAGAAAATATAAAACAAGCCTGCCGATGGTCAAACTGTTCCCTATATTGACCGTCATGTGTTTATGTCCGTGCAGATATTGACGACTGTGCAAACGTGACGTGCATGAACGGCGGCACGTGCCAAGACCTGGTCGACGACTATAGATGTTTGTGCGCGGCCGGCTACACTGGCTCCAACTGCAGCGTCGGTGAGTGAACGTTAAAGAGGGAATCAACATTTCCGAAAACACGTCAGCGAATGTAATATTACTGATGTTATAATACGTTGTTCTTATTTAGAAAACACTCGGTGGGCAGGAACTACGGCGGCATAGCAGAAATACCAAAGTGTTTTGTAAATGTAACATTTATTAAGAACTAAATGCGTCATATGCGTAGTTACGAGGGGATGCATTGGGAATTATGAATAAGAATTTACAGTGAAACAAGTGCTTCACACTTCGCACGGAAATATATGGGTTATCACATTTCACACAGAAAAACTGTTTTGTTTAAGTTACTATTCAAGAAGAAATAATTTCAAAAAGTAAGGATGAAGAAAATACCCTCTCGCGTTGCAGACATCGACGAGTGCGCCAGTGATCCGTGCATGAATGACGGAACATGTGAAGATCTGGTGAACAGTTTCTCCTGCAACTGCACGGAAAATTACAACGGTTCCACGTGCAACATAGGTAGGACAAAGCATTTCAATTTTCGGGTATGTCCCTCCTTGTTGAGTGTTAATGTGGATATACATAAAATTCCATCGAAGCTCATAACAATATATATATATATATATATATACATAATTCGAATTGGCTGTATGTCCATTTTCTTACAATATTCCTGACGTTCTCGAAAATGGTTTCTTCTGCAATTGCATCGGGATGCACAATGGTTTTAGATGTAACATAGGTAGAATAACGTTTATGCATGACCATGCGACATTTGTTTCGTTCACATGCTCCTTGTTTAGTCTGTATCTGTAGGCGCATACTAATTAAACTCATTCGTAGCTTGCACATTTGATATTAACATATTAAAACAGACTATTAGCGACAGACGAGGCGACTTTTGTGTTGCTGGAATGGTTGCGTGTTTAACAATTTCTGTTGTTGTGTGTAGGACAAATGTGTACAGCGACACCTTGTGTCAATGG
Organism: Ridgeia piscesae; assembly: GCA_025642075.2. Classification (NCBI taxonomy): domain Eukaryota; kingdom Metazoa; phylum Annelida; class Polychaeta; order Sabellida; family Siboglinidae; genus Ridgeia; species Ridgeia piscesae. Next base: position 62,246 of record JAODUO010001626.1, on the reverse strand, counting down.
AGGGACTTGTATGGAAACTGGCGGCAACCGGACATGTGATTGTGTCGCTGGATACACGGGCAAGGATTGTGAGACAGGTGGGAAGTGACTCCGGTGTATATGTCTTAATACGATGTGAAATCAACCATAGTGACCTCTGTCCGTGCGTGCGTGCGTGCGTGTGTGTGTGTCCGTCCGTCCGTCCGTCCGTCCGTCCGTCCGTCCGTCCGTCCGTCCGTCCGTCCGTCCGTCCGTCCGTCCGTCCGTCCGTCCGTCCGTCCGCCCGCCCGCCCGCCCGCCCGCCTGCCTGTCTGTCTCTCAGTCTGTCTGTCTATCTGTCTGTCTGTCTGTGTGTCTGTCTGTCTATATATCCGTTTGTCTACCTTTCTGTCTGTCTGTCTGTCTGTATATCCGTTTGTCTATCTTTCTGTCTGTCTGTCTGTCTGTCTGTCTGTCTGTCGGACGGTCGGTCGGTCCGTCCGTCCGTCCGTCCGTCCGCCCACCTGTCTGTCTGTCTGTCTGTCTGTCTGTCTGTCTGTCTGTCTGTATATCCGTTTGTCTGTCTGTCGGTCGGTCGTTTATTCGTTCGTTCTTCGTTCGGTTGTCTGTCTGTCTGTCTGTCTGTCTGTCCGTCTGTCCGTCTGTCCTTCCATTTGTTCGTCTGTCCGCCTGTCCTTTCATTTGTCCATCTGTCCATCTGTCCGTGTGTCCGTGTGTCCGTCTGTCTGTCTGTCTGTTTGTCTGTCTGTCTGTCTGTCTGTCTGTACGTCTGTCTGTCTGTCTGTACGTCCGTCTGTCCGTCTGCCCGTCTAACGTATCAGCAATGTTACTGTGAATTTCTTACAAGATAATTTTATCAACATTACCTAAATATATGTAGATCAATTCACATACTGACCCCAAGAAAATGTCAAAAAAGCCTCACTCTAGCCAAACTGACACAACATCTCAGAGGTTTGCAAACATAACAATTTATCTTTTTGAAATAGGCACGGATTGTAGGGTCCCAACTGATAACACCCATTTCACATGTAGATTTGTGAATATTGGCTGGACATTAGCAAGAATGGATAGTGCAAAGTTTTTTGTTGTCGAGGAATTATAATGCACCAAATTTTGTTTATTCCAGATATCGACGAATGCGAAGGCAATCCTTGTCAGAATGGAGCGACGTGTACTGACGTCATCAATGGATACAACTGCAGCTGTAAAGCTGGATACAGTGGCGTCAAGTGTGAGACTGGTATGACGGACTAATGCACCCTTGTGTATGTCACGCGCGAATCAGTTGTTGTGTTTTTAAATTTGTCGTAGCCTTCTCGAGATTAGAAAGTTTTAGGTTCCAGTATAAACCGGTGATACATTTCGGAAAATATGTCATTCTTCGATTATTATTCAGATGTATAAGTTGTGGCTTTGCAACATTAGATATAACACCATTTCTTTGTGTGTCTCTGTGGTCAGACATCAACGAATGTAACAGTAACCCATGCATGAATGGATCGACATGTGTCGACGGAATCAACGGGTACAACTGCACATGCGCGGCAGGATACACCGGCGACAGGTGTGAGACAGGTAGGTTTATAAATGTTAGTTACGTGATAAATATCCTCATTTTACATACGTAAGTGCGTACGCACGTGTATACGTGTACTTCCTGCACGTTTGTATTAGAGTATCGTTGTCATAAGAATACTTCGTGCTGAAAACAGTAATATGTCTGCCGTCAAAAGGGTTAGTTATGTTATATACACTCTCGTGTGTTTGCATCCGTGCAGATATTGACGACTGTGCAAACGTGACGTGCATGAACGGCGGCACGTGCCAAGACCTGGTCGACGACTATAGATGTTTGTGCGCGGCCGGCTACACTGGCTCCAACTGCAGCGTCGGTGAGTGAACGTTAGAGGTAGAACCAATATTTCCGACAACGAGTTAGCGAATAATTATAATATGGCTGTGGCATACGTTGTGCTTATAAGACAACAAACGGCGGATAGGCACGGAGGAAGACTTTAAGGTTACCGAAGTTTTATAACAACTGCCGTATCATCTGAAAACATTCGTCTTTGTGTAGATATCGACGATTGCGCCAGCAAATCGTGCATGAGTGTTACCATGTGATACATTTTTAATCATACTCATTGTTATCGAGTTGATCATTGTTAACAATGTTCTTTTTCATGGTCGTATCAATTCCTTGGTATGTAAACTCGTCCCTTACTTCTTGATTCAGATATAAATGAATGTGGCAGCCATCCATGCCAGAACGGAGCGACATGTTCTGACCACGTCGACATGTATAACTGCAGCTGCGTAGCTGGGTATACTGGCGTCACGTGTGAGACAGGTATGGCGGACTATAGATCTCATGGACATTCGGTGATTTGGGGATTGTATAGACATGTATTATGCATATTCATGTTATGTTAGGTCTATTAACCATGTGATTGGGAATCCTAGGTTTCAATATAAAAATGATAGAACGGTAAAGGAAATCGGACGTTCAGCGATAAATAATATTATGGAATTTGCAGTTTTGCAACACTAGCGTACATTTACTTTGACGAGTTGTAGGATTTGACGTTAGAACGGACTTTCGTTGACTTGTTATCGAAGTCAAACTTACATCAACTAGTAGATTAGCAACGATAAAGGTCTATTTTGTTATAGACAATAATGTGACATTTGAACTTGACTTAAAACTCTGGCATTTACGTATTGTGGCACGTTCGCTTATGGTGTTAAGATGCGTTAGCTAATGGTCTCTACTACAATCACAGCAACAATGCAGCTGTTGTCATAATCGTCTGAATCTCTGAAGAATGTATAAAACTAAAACGAGGACATATATAACGCCCCATCTTACTGAGCGAGATACATGTGAACCATGCTCGTAACATTATTTCGTGCAGTGGAGTTATATCCATTACTTGTCTGTGTCTTTCTGCCCTCAGACATCAATGAATGTGACAATAACACATGTATGTATGGAGCGACATGTGTCGATGAGGTCAACGGGTACAACTGCACATGCGCGGCAGGATACACCGGCGACAGGTGTGAGACAGGTAGGTTCTCTGCTTGTATGTGATGTTTGTCATAATAGCATGTCCGCCATGATACGACTGATTCTCAATATTCGGTATTATTAATTTATTCGCAGTTACTATCTATGTAACGCTAACATTTGCGATTTAAAATGCATGAGAACGTGTCAACGATGTCACCGTGAATTTCTTATAAAATAATGATATCCAAATTAACTAAATAAATAGATCAATTCATGTACCTAAAATTTCAAAAAAGCCTTACTGTTGCCAAACTGACACAACTTCTGAGGCATTTGCAAACGTAAAAAAGTATCTTTTTCAAAATAGGCGCAGACCGTAGTGTCCTACCCGATAACACAAATTTGACACGCTTTCGTAAACCAAACGATTTGTTAAGATATGTGAATATTGGGTGGACATTATCACGAATGTATAGTGTATAGTTTTTATTGCCGAGGAATTGTATTGCGCCTACATTCGTTTATTTTTACTCCAGATATCGACGAATGCGAGGGCAATCCTTGTCGAAACGGAGCGACGTGTACTGACTTCATCAATGGATACAATTGCAGCTGTAAAGCTGGATACAGTGGCGTCACGTGTGAGACTGGTATGACGGACTAATGCACCCATGTGTATCTCACGCGCGAATACGTTGATGTGTTTAAAAAAATCAGTATTAGAACGTTTATGGTTCCAATATAAGCCGGTGAGACATTACGGAAAGTTTGACATTCGTCGATTATTATTCAGATGTAGAAGCTGTAATTTTGCAACATGCAACATTTTTTGTTTGTGTCTGTCTGTTGTCAGACATCAACGAATGTGATGCCAGCCCTTGTATGAATGGAGCGACATGTGTCGACGGCATCAATGGATACAACTGCACATGCGCGGCAGGATACACCGGCGACAGGTGTGAGACAGGTAGGTTTGAACATGTTACACCTTTATGCAATAAATGTCTTACTTGTAAATAATAGACCTCTACGATATAAACACTTGCAATTGTTAGGCTTAATTCAGTGGCCCACATGTTTGAAGTCTAAGAGGAACAAAAACATACTAAGGGTATTGTTGTACACTCGCTATAATTAACATGTCTAAGTTAACTAAATTAAGAACACAATAAAATGCCACCAAGCTACTTTCAAAGTGTCCCAAACGTTGATGGGTTGTCAATTATAAAAAAGGAAAGCGATACACATATACGCTGCGTCACTATCACAACCTGAGTCGAACAAATCTACAACCGCAACAAACAGGACAACAACTGCTCCACCGGGTAAATTTATCATAATATACGGACTATGTTCATTTAATAGCCATGTGTATTGCTTCAACCTGTTTTCCTCTCATTTTGCCTTGACCAAAGAAAAGGATCAGTCAAATGTGGGATTGTTGTTATATCGTATATTATTTAACCGGACATTCATTGATACTTAATATATGGAAGTTGCAGTTTTCCACATTTTCCAAATATATGTGTAGTGTCTACACCCCACGAGTTGTGAGAGTGGATCAACAATGCGTGACCTTAAGAGACTGACCATATATCATATAGCCATCACCTCCAACTACAAAGGACATTCAGTTATTCGTTATCAGAGTCGGACGTGAAATCGCTGAGTACATTAGATAATAATGTTTTATTAGATGATTTGGTCTTGATTAAAAAACTAGCATTGGAGTCACGTGGCACGTTCGCACACATTAGTTAGATGTCTCTATTATCATCACTGAAAGTGCGCATCTGTTTCATAATCGTCTCTACCATTCAAACATTTAATTTAACAGAGGACATATACCGACAATGCCACTATGAGTAGATTTGTGTCTTCCTTTTGTCAGATGTCAACGAATGTGACAGTAACCCATGCATGAATGGATCGACATGTGTCGACGGAATGAACGGGTACAACTGCACATGCGCGGCAGGGTACACCGGCGACAAGTGTGACAGAGGTAGGGTCGAACATGTCAGTAAGTAACGTTTGTCATAACAGCTCGATCTTCTTTCTAGCATAACACAAGTGTTATAAGCAACATAACTGAATTGTATTCACAGTATACAACAAAATACAATTAATGCAGTCTAACATCATAGTGTACATATAAATATATTGACATGCCATACGGTAGTAATACTATTTAATTCTGCCCTTTCGTGCTTATTGGCACATAATTACGGTATTTGTTCGTTCGTGTTACTGGTAAAGGATACATATTTCACTTTATGATTACGTACCAGCGACCAGCTACGAGAACAATATTTAATATTTATAATCACAGTGCAATTAATACTACTGAAACTTAAGTAGCAATTAGGCGTACATTGAGTTAAGCTAGGTAGTCTGACACTACCAGATTGTGTGAATCACACGCCACACGCACTAAATCGTACAGATGGAGACACGCAAATAATCACACAGCAGAATGCACGCACACAAAACACTCGTACTTATAGTATGCCTAACATAGGAGCAAGCACACTAACATTCACTCACTCATTCAGTAACTCAGTCAATCATTTAATTAACTCGCCAATTCGCTCGCTCTCTCACCCACCCCTCGCACGCACGCACGCACGCACACACGCACGCACACACGCACGCACGCACGCACAGACACGGAGGAAATACTTCACAACGAATTTGAGGAAGGATAATCATTACTGATTTTGGTTTTAATTGGTCGCTAGGCGGCGTTACCTTAAAATAAAGAATAATTATGCTGTTTTAAACAGGTGTAAATAAAAGCTTTATTACCTGATGGTGTCCGCTTTAAACAGCTGATCGGCGTCTGCCCCACCTTAGTTTCTGCCTAATTGATGGTATGTCGCTGGCTCCCATATACCTATGTAGTCATATACCAAACACTGTGTGTGTGTGTAAAATACGTCTAAAACTTTAAAAAAAGATTTGCCTCAAATCAAAACGAGGCAAACAGATTTTGATCTCGGACGCTGACCACGTGACTGCAGTGTGCCAAATCGGCAAGTATAGAAACCTTTCGTTAAGGCATAATATTTCAATTTATCGGACGAAATTGTAACCATCTATTCAAAATAATCACCGCAGGACAGTTAACGAACAGCTCCTGGTCTTTATACAGTAAATGTGTTGTGGTTTGTTGCACAATGATGATTTTGAACATGATAAAGATGATGATTTATTGATTAGCAGCAACCGAGTACCACCGGCGTAACCGTAATGTAAGTCACTTTTGGTCATGTTTGCCGTGACGTGATTATCGTCTCACAAAATACTGTAACTTATGAACTTTTGCACACAAAAAACAACATATGTAATGCTTTCCTTGCATGATATTATTGATTAGTGGTTGTGTTTAATAATGTCGAATGATACATTACTGAACGATGTCAAAGATTTGTTACGCCTACTGCCTAGTCATAGTTATGATAGTAATATTGCCAATCGCCCAATGCCAATGGCAATCCAATGCGCTATTGTCTATTGACTATTACTAGTATTATAATTATGAATATGATCATTATGGTTGCATAAATTTAAGATATAAGTTAAATCCCTCAAACTAGAACTAGTCATAGTGTAACTGTCTGTAAGGCAAATTTGTCGGAATCCGAGTGGTCCCGATTCCGGAGTATAACTATATTATTTTGTAACTTAAATTATGCATAACAAGTTCTGAGACTCAATATGAATATTATATTATTACCAACGACAATGTCAATGTCCTAAACATTTAAGTTTAATTCCAAAATCTTTGTATTATTATTATCATCTAATAAAGTTGCACCAGTTTCTGGGGGTAATAGTGATTCAGATATGCCTTAAATGCTTAAAGCTTACAAAGTTGGTTTATAACATATCTAAGTAATAGACACTAGAGTGAAAATCTGAGATTGTCTTTCATCAGCATTCCATATCTCGTGTGATGTACTTTAAGCGTAAGGCTTTGTTCTGGGACCATTAAATTATTAACGTTCATGCTTTATGACATTCATCAGTATTTGCCTCATTTTGTTGCAAAACAGTTGTAACTGCACTAGACATTAAAGACTGAACTATTGTAATCCTCAAGCAGCCTTCGGCATTAACTGCAGCATGGCTGGCTGCTTCACCGCGGTGAAGTTGAGATGGCATCTCATTCAATAAATATTATGGTTATGGTTATGGTTCAATAGGTCTGCCTGGGAAGTAAAGTTTAAAGCACTTTGAGTAGTTCTGACAACTGGATATAAGAACTCACCTTTATCTTTGCACTTGGTGTCCTAGGATTTTGGGGCAGTAGAACTGACCTTAATCATTATGACATTGTTTCTCTGAACAGACATCAATGAGTGTGAAAACAACCCGTGTAAGCATGGTGGCAACTGCACTGACCAGGTTGATGGGTTCTCATGCCAGTGTCCGACTGGGTACAATGGTACCGCATGTGAAACAGGTATGTATTCTTCAGGTTATCTTTCTCATGCACTCATGGCTGTCAGGAATATGTGTAGGCATGCACATTTTTTAGTTTTTGTTCAGTGTATAACACAATGTTACCTTTACCTAATCACTTTGAGGTCTCGCTTAACCGATTGTTGCTTGGCTGTGTAACTTCACCAAGAAGCCAGTCTAGTGACTTTGTCGTTGTTTGAATATTATCCGTATCGGACTAAACAATGCTGCCACTTCACCAATCTATTTTATGAACAACTGCAAGTTTGTATTTCTGTTTAATTATATATTAATATAAGTTTAATTTTGAATAGGTTTTTTTAATAATTCAGTACTTATTTTATCTGATGTATCCTTTTTTAATTTGCTATTTCAAATTCGGCCTGAGAACCAATGTTCTCTACCCTATTCTGGGATAGGCCGTCTTGCTGGACTGACACACCTACATGTTAAGTCTCCCTGTTTTGCTGGTAGCCTCCTGGTATTGTACTACATCTCCCGGACTCCTGGTGGGAGCAATAAATCTCCCAGTTTTCAATGAAACCCAAAGAAACAAAAAATTCTACCTAACTTACTCAACTGGGTGTATATAATTTTATATCTGGGTGGGTATTGTCTCACGTATTTTTCAGTGTTGCCTCACAATGGCAATGCCAGTTAACTAATTCAAGTAATTGCAATCGAGTCCGAGACTGAGCTAATTTAATGCTCACAAAGTCAAAGTGCAAACAGAGACACCGGCGGTGTCGAAAAGAAATTGAATTTTTTAAATTGGAGTTATTTAAATCACATCTTACTTTGTAGACTGAACATTGAAAACAATAAATATCTGGGTGCAATGCCTACCCCTTGCCTGTTGTTGACATTGTTCATAAGCGTTATGGGAGCACCGCGAACAGCTCCGATACCCAATTACCATCTTTGCAAAATATGATGCATATCAGAAGTTGAACAAATATGCTAAAGTTATAATTAGATGGCAAGAATTGGGCTTCTCATGTCGTCACATCTACTGGTCTCGCACAAGACATATCGGGGGTGAGGAAGGGGTGCTGTTTGCTGTTTGGGACTGCCTACTTTTTACATTGACATACAAGCATTGGCCCTATAACAGGAATTTATGCTTGCATACACTTTTAAATGGACTTGCACTAACACAAGGACATGCACACTCATGCTCACACATTCATCCGCACAAAGACGTGCACAAACACAAATATACTCACATGAAGCATTATCTGTATGACGGGCATTTAAACACGTACACACAAAAGTACCACATGCATGCACATATATACACATATGATACAGTTGAGGTAGGATATTATTGAAGAGATATTGTTGGTCTCTGCAGACATCGACGAGTGCTCTAGCAACCCGTGTGAGCATGGCGGCAGCTGCACCGACCAGGTTGACGGTTTCTCGTGCCAGTGTTCGACTGGGTACAATGGCACCATGTGTGAAACAGGTACGTGTTCTTGAGATTATCTTCCTCATGCACTGCTATCTCTTTCAGGAATATGTATAGTCATGTGACAGACTTTTCTTTTTTGCTTAATGTTAATGTAATGTTTGTGTGAATATGTGTCAGTGATCCCATTTGATTGTTGTATCACAGTCACTTTCCACTTCCCGTGTCAGTTTTGTTTTTTAGAACTTTCATAGGATATCTGTGCTCAATATGTCATCTCTGAGATGATCTTCATTTGAATATCTAAATATATAAAAGTCCTAATTTGTCAACCATTAAAATGTAACTTTTTGCCAAGATAGAAATATACTTTGTATTTGTAAACACCAACAATGTATTACAAGAGTAAGATAACTGAAATCAGTGTAAATTTATCTGGTCAAAATTGTGTTTAAATGAGGCCTGCTTCAAAAAATTTAATCAACAAGTCGCTCTATTATGTTGCTACAGCTGCAGCTAGTAGTTTTTCCTTGATATCCTGGAAAAACATTGCTATGTTGTAAGTTGTGTTTCAGATATTGACGAATGTGCCAGCAATCCGTGCAAGAACAATGGTTCGTGTGTTGATGATGTTGGTAGTTTCCTTTGCAACTGTTCGGCTGGGTACAGTGGCTCCATGTGTGGTACAGGTAGGAACTAAGTATCAGGTGACACACTGCTAGGGGATAGCAATGGGTTGCAAAATTTGAAATGCACTAAAATTCGGTTAAGGTTCAGACATTTTTTAAATAGACATTTAAATTGAATGGGTGGTTAATTATTTGGTGACTGATAGATAATCTCACAGCACTCAATTTTATTGATACAAACTATTTAGAATGAAAAATAATGCATTGTATAATTTCTGCCAAAATACTTTTTGTATCAAGGAAATTTGGTCATTGAAAATATATTTTACTACTGAGGTGTGGATTAAGCCTCTTTGAGCTTGTCTACATTTGAGGCAACAGCCATCAATTGTCTAGCTACAGGGCTATTAATATTCATAGTAACAGGAATAGAGGTAGCAATTTGTAGTGCTTTGATTCTTTTTAAGTAGTGTAACACTTCTGTAACATTGTGTGATATGCACACATACATGCATGCTTTCTCTCAGTTGCAGAGACACATCTTCCCAAGCAATTACAGTATGTCATTATATGTGTGGGTGTTTTGTACTAGGTGTGCATGAAGTAATGCACACTAACACCCACATATATAATATATAAATATGCACACAAGCATGCAAGCATTCAGTGTCCAGCAGTCATGCATGAATGGAAACCAGCACATCTACAAACTATTTGCTCGAACAAACGTGCATTCACACACATACACATACTGTACATATACTCAAAAGCACATGTATAAAAATGTGTACGGAGCGTTAGCTGTGTAGCAAGCATTTTCACACATTCACAAATGGCCCACACATAAATACTTTATGATACAGTTACAAATTTACAGATGAGATGTTGTTTCTGTGCGTAGACATTGATGAGTGCACCAGCAATCCATGTGTGCATGGTGGCAGCTGCACTGACAAGGTTGACGGTTTCTCGTGCCAGTGTCCGACTGGGTACACAGGCATCTATTGTGAAACAGGTATGTGTTCTTGAGATTATCATCTTGATAATATGCATAGGCAAGCGACAAAGGTTTTGTTTGTTCAGTGTATACTACAGTTTTACACATGCATGTGCCAAGGGTGTAATGTAAAGTTGTCACTTCACAGCGGTCAAACAGTAATTACTCAAAACATATTAGATATTCATGTATACACCCAGCTACAGATTTGTAAACAAGAATGTTATCTTTACCCCTTGATTGTGCGACGCCAGATCTGTAAGAACCATGGTTTGGACATACATAATTAAGCTCTTGAAAAAAACTAATAGAACATTTCCAAAATATCCGTGTGAATTTGGTGAATTATTTGGTCAATTAGCCAGGGTATGATAAGAATGGTATTAGTAGTTGTGGAAGTTATAGATATATGGTTATTTTCTAAATATGGTTTAGCAATACCAATCACTAATAAAACATCACCCTAACAGTTTGTACTTATGCTACTCTCATAAACCAACTTCATGTATTTGTGTCCATGCAGACATTGACGACTGTGCAAACGTGACGTGCATGAACGGCGGCATGTGCCAAGACCTGGTCGATGACTATAGATGTTTGTGTGCGGCCGGCTACACTGGCTCCAACTGCAGCGTCGGTGAGTGAACGCTAGAAAAGAGGCTAATATGTCTGTTAATAAATTGCATGAATAGTCAATGTAGTATTTGGTTGATGGTGTAGCTGAAGTATGTTGTATATTATGCATTATGAGTGATAATGTTGCAGAAATATTAACTCTTTACTGCGCAGACCGTCCAAAACCGCCCAACCCCTTGTACATGCAGACCGTACAAAACCGCCCAGTAAATTCACAGTTCGTGGGCTTTTCGTTTACCGCGATCACATCCTTCTTTTACATTAACCAGCCAGCTCAAACTGCTGATCTAAGGTCACGGAAACATGTGCTGTCGCCATCTTGTAAAAAATTGTTTTTGTTTGTGAATTAAATGAGTTTATTTGGAAGAATATTGAAGTGCGTTCGTCTAGTTAAGGTAGGACACTGGTCGGGAAATGGATTCTGATGATATCTCAACAACCAGAGAAGCAATCTTAATAAAACTTTCAGGATGTATGTCTGGTGGGAAAAGATGACGAACTGTATAATTTCATCTCATTTGCATAATCGTAACCATGGCAACCGGCTTTTCTGTGAAAATAGGTATGCATGATTTTGCGGGAGGTCTTGCAGAAAAACTAAGCATATGTTTCCTTCTTTTTTGTTTGTCATGATTCACTGAAGTGTTGTTGAGTGCAATAATGCTGTTTTTGTTCAATCCCTTACAAAATTTATTATCAAAAAGAAGTTGCGAAGAATTATTTTCATTTTTCCAAATATTATAACAACTTCAGTCATCAATAAAAATCTTCGTATAAAAGCTATCATGTTTAAAAAGCATCATTGCACTCACTGTACTGTAAGGAATACTTGGTAAAAAAATCAGACTCCTAACTTTGGTACTTTTTACGGGAGACCTCCCGCAAAATTGCAATATTGTTGAAAAGTAAGTTTTGAGAAAACGGCAAAAAATCAAATGAACATCAAATATTTTTAATAACACCAGTGTAAAGTCACCATTATGACTTTTTTTATACCAGCAACATGTGGTAAATATATAATGAAAGTGTGTAAACCATATTCAGTACTTATATGGAAAAAATATATAATTTACACAAGTTAAGGTCACTGGTGAAAGCACGCTGACTGTATGGAACACAGCTCAGGGAGCTTCAGACTCATAGAGTCCCCCCTTGGCCTCCTGTCACACTCCCAGCTGCAGCTTCCCCAGAGCCTTCATCTTCCTGGACGTCTTGGACACTGCTTTGTGGCATGGTTGGCTATTCGCAGTCTCATAAAGAGACGCAACCCTCACAACTTCAGCTACAGGTGACACGCCGAGGCTGTCTATAGCGTCAATTAGTGCAGTTGCCACCTTGTTGTGCTGCATGACAGCCAGTGCAACTGCCAACTCAGCTGTCTTCTTGCCACGGTGCTTTGATTTTGGAGCCCTCCTCCAGACTGTGGCATGGAGGCTCTCAGTGGGATTGGATGTTTGAATTACTTCTTGCAACGGCGAAGAAATTCATCACTGGCCAAGCGCACTCATACATTGTATATGTATTATGTAATGTTTTTATGAAATAAAATGTAATATATATATATATATATATATATATATATATGTATATATATATGTATATGTATATACATAGGTATATACCTATGTGTAGGGCCTATATATATATATATTATATATATATATATACACACACACACATATATGTATACATACACACATACATCTATTCCTAAATAATTGGTCAGTTTCATAGACACATATCATAAATGATAAGCATACTGTCACAATAATGTTTTGATGAATTATTTAATGTTAAATAAACTGTTTAAATTACCTAAAATAGTTCTCATATCTGATAAGAAAAAATTATGTTAGAAAAGTAAATCCAACAACAGTACCACCTTTTGTTTTACATTAATTCCACACTTGGTTAATATGAATGAAACAAATTCAGTCAAATTAGTTTCTGTAATAAATAAATAAATAAATGTAACTTCTTCGAATAAATCTCAGTTCTTCCGACTGGTAGAGTTACAAAGTTCGTCGGCGCCAGCGCCGCTGTCACTGTCTATGACAGTGCGCGTCGCCCTCGGCCGTAGGCGTAGCCTACGCGGCATAGCAACGCCAGCCCGACGTCGCCGTTTCTTTCCCAGTTCGCTGCTGCTTCCGCGGGTCCGTTGCGCGATTGAACAGCGTCATGCAGGCTGTTCATGCAACCTCCCGCGCATTCAGCTCATTTGCGTTTATTGTGTCATTTCTTTCTTTAAAATTGGTGAACACTACGGAACCTTCGTCGATCGGACGCCATGACACATACAGGTCAATCATCTTGAAGCCGCACCGTGATTGGCTGGCGTCGTTGCATAAGGTCAATTTTAAATAGCTACGTGACCGCGATCACCATATATGGTTCGCGTGAGGTCGGGCTGCCAAGCAACCGGCTCAGACAATTGGTGATTGGATAGTTTTGCGGCACTTTCGCCGCCGATAACTAATTTATGTACGGATGTCGTCGACTTTTGACTTCGGCAGCGTACGGAAGGGATCATTTCCAACACGACGATACCAAACATGGCCGCTTTGCAAGGAGCAATGTTTACGTTTGAGCGCGCTGAAAGTTGGCCCGTTTCCGTCGATTTAAAAGTCCATCCGCCATAACGACATTAGCAGCAAGTTGGGTAGCGACATATTTAATCGTTTTTTTGACACTTAGGTCGAATTCAGTGAAATAAAGTTAGCAACATGTGTGGAATACATCGTTCGATCTGAAAATCCACTTTATAAAAAATCGACCGTTTTATCATTTCCTGGCAATTCCCGACCCGCGGCATACGTTAAGGTAGGACACTGGTCGGGAAATGGAGTCTGATGATATCTCAACAACCAGAGAAGCAATCTTAATAAAACTTTCAGGATGTATGTCTGGTGGGAAAAGATGACCAACTGTATAATTTCATCTCATTTGCATAATCGTAACCATGGCAACCGGCTTTTCTGTGAAAATAGGTATGCATGATTTTGCGGGAGGTCTTGCAGAAAAACTAAGCACATGTTTCCTTCTTTTTTGTTTGTCATGATTCACTGAAGTGTTGTTGAGTGCAATAATGCTGTTTTTGTTCAATCCCTTACAAAAATTATTATCAAAAAGAAGTTGCGAAGAATTATTTTCATTTTTCCAAATATTATAACAACTTCAGTCATCAATAAAAATCTTCGTATAAAAGCTATCATGTTTAAAAAGCATCATTGCACTCACTGAACTGTAAGGAATACGTGGTAAAAAAATCAGACTCCTAACTTTGGTACTTTTTACGGGAGACCTCCCGCAAAATTGCAATATTGTCGAAAAGTAAGTTTTGAGAAAACGGCAAAAAAACAAATGAACATCAAATATTTTTAATAACACCAGTGTAAAGTCACCATTATGACTGTTTTTTTTTATGCCAGCAACATGTGGTAAATATACAATGAAAGTGTGTAAACCATATTCAGTACTTATATGGAAAAAATATATAATTTACACAAGTTAAGGTCACTGGTGAAAGCACGCTGACTGTATGGCACACAGCTCAGGGAGCTTCAGACTCATAGAGTCCCCCCCTTGGCCTCCTGTCACACTCCCAGCTGCAGCTTCCCCAGAGCCTTCATCTTCCTGGACGTCTTGGACACTGCTTTGTGGCATGGTTGGCTATTCGCAGTCTCATAAAGAGACGCAACCCTCACAACTTCAGCTCCAGGTGACACGCCGAGGCTGTCTACAGCGTCAACTAGTGCAGTTGCCACCTTGTTGTGCTGCATGACAGCCAGTGCAACTGCCAACTCAGCTGTCTTCTTGCCACTGTGCTTTGATTTTGGAGCCCTCCTCCAGACTGTGGCATGGAGGCTCTCAGTGGGATTGGATGTCTGAATTACGTCTTGCAATGGCGAAGAAATTCATCACTGGCCAAGCGCACTCATACATTGTATATGTATTATGTAATGTTTTTATGAAATAAAATGTAATATATATATGTATATATATATATATGTATATATATACATAGGGATATACCTATGTGTAGGGCCTATATATATATATATATATATATATATATATATACACACACACACACACACACATATATATGTATACATACACACATACATCTATTCCTAAATAATTGGTCAGTTTCATAGACACATATCATAAATGATAAGCATACTGTCACAATAATTTTTTGATGAATTATTTAATGTTAAATAAACTGTTTAAATTACCTAAAATAGTTATCATATCTGATAAGAAAAAAATTATGTTAGAAAAGTAAATCCAACAACAGTACCACCTTTCGTTTTACATTAATTCCACACTTGGTTAATATGAAACAAATTCAGTCAAATTAGTTTCTGTAATAAATAAATAAATGTAACTTCTTCGAATAAATCTCAGTTCTTCCGACTGGTAGAGTTACAAAGTTCGTCGGCACCAGCGCCGCTGTCACTGTCTATGACAGTGCGCGTCGCCGGCGGCCGTAGGCGTAGCCTACGCGGCATAGCAACGCCAGCCCGACGTCGTCGTTTCTTTCCCCGTTCGCTGCCGCTTCCGCGGATCCGTTGCGCGATTGAACAGCTTCATGCAGGCTGTTCATGCAACCTCCCGCGCATTCAGCTCATTTGCGTTTATTGTGTCGTTTCTTTCTTTAAAATTGGTGAACACTACGGAACCTTCGTCGATCGGACGCCATGACACATACAGGTCAATCATCTTGAAGCCGCACCGTGATTGGCTGGCGTCGTTGCATAAGGTCAATTTTAAATAGCTACGTGACCGCGATCACCATATATGGTTCGCGTGAGGTCGGGCTGCCAAGCAACCGGCTCAGACAGTTGGTGATTGGATAGTTTTGCGGCACTTTCGCCGCCGATAACTAATTTATGTACGGATGTCGTCGACTTTTGACTTCGGCAGCGTACGGAAGGGATCATTTCCAACACGACGATACCAAACATGGCCGCTTTGCAAGGAGCAATGTTTACGTTTGAGCGCGCTGAAAGTTGGCCCGTTTCAGTCGATTTAAAAGTCCATCCGCCATAACGACATTAGCAGCAAGTTGGGTAGCGACATATTTAATCGTTTTTTTGACACTTTTAGGACGAATTCAGTGAAATAAAGTTAGCAACATGTGTGGAATACATCGTTCGATCTGAAAATCCACTTTATTAAAAATCGACCGTTTTATCATTTCCTGGCAATTCCCGACCCGCGGCATACGTTAACCTCCGACATCGTGCGGCATTTGGCGGATATTACTTAATTAATTTCTCTACGATTTCGAGTCGGATATCGATGTGCAATGTGAATAATGTCGACCGCGATCATGGAGACCCTGTTATCGTCCATCTACGTTGTTTGTGCGACTTTTCGTTGTTGAGATATGAAGATGACCCGTCGGTGGCATGTTAATTTCGCCGATAAGCAGCCATTTTAGTTGATCGGATCACCGTCTGTACTTCGTTTAGTTTATTTATTTTAACGTATTTTATTAATATGCACTATGGTCACATTGCTTCTGATTAGGGAGCATCTATTTGTGAAATTATCGTTATTCGAGTGTTGAGTTTATGTACGAAAAGAACATTCCATTCGGCAATATGATCAGTAAACGATGGTCATTTTGTAAATTATGGCATGATTTTTGTCTTCCGTCGCATTGGCGTTGTTTATAAAAGCAATTATAATTTGAAAACTAACCGTCAAAATTGGATAAATGTTTTACTAGGATAAAACTAACATACATGACTACATTAGTTCCACAGGATCACTGTTGTGTGTTATAATTTTTTTAATATGTAGCATCAACATTTGCTTGAAGATCTGAAATGTAATTGATTGCAACACATAAATTTTAATAACACATTTTATTCACACAATCATTCCATGTACAGTGCAATTAATTTCATATATTTTCATGCATCGGTTGTCGAGTTATTAGGATTTTAATGCAAACAACATGCAGCGTAATTCACAGATGACTGCCATCTTAAAATTGTCTGCCCACAGCAGGGTGTAAAATAAGAAGGCTGTCTACCCAGTAAAGAGTTAATATCAACATCATTGTCATGTGCTGCCCATCCTGGTAAGGTTAACATTTCCTGTGATCATGAATGTCAATTGTGTGAATGTCTTGTCAATCAGATATGTGCATGACAGCTTCTGCACCGGGCTTTTTATTGCAGTAGCTATAATTTGAACATCTTTGAAACTTTTATTTATGTATGTGTTTATATAACAGCCTACAAAACAAAATCAATGCAACATTTGACTAAAATTTTATTTTATTGCTCCCACATGCTTTTATGTTTTGCACAGTCTTTGTTATGTTTCGGTTGCAGATATTGACGAGTGTGCCAGTGTCCCATGCATGAATGAAGGAACCTGTATAGATCTTGTGGATGGCTTCCTCTGCAACTGCACTGCTAGCTACAATGGCTCCATGTGCAATATAGGTATGGTACTGAGTTTCAGTCTTCTAGTTTCCAGGACCAGGAATTCTAGATATGTATATCTATAGTGGTAAGACTGTATGCTGAGTTTCCCATACAGCTGTAGTATATTTTATGCACTCATTCACAAGCTTTAACGACACAAGAACAAATTAGTCAATTATGTTGTTTCAACTTTAGTCACAACCTTTCCAAATGTTGATCCAACAAGTTCTTCATCTTTACTGAGGTCACCCTTAAAAACAATTTTTAGAGATATCCTAAAAGTATGCATACTAAACATCAGCTTTATAGATTATATATATAATATTTAGGAACAGTTATTGGGCAGACGAAAACACCATAAAATCTTTGTTTTATGTTGTTTTATAATATAAAGGTTGCATATTGTTGCCAGATAAATAAAATTACCTAGTTACTTTATACACAACAGTGTTTGTATTGAGACATTTGTGTTGTTTGTAGGACAACTGTGTACAACGAGACCTTGTGTCAATGGAGGGACTTGTCTGGAAACTGGCGGCAACCGGACATGTGATTGTGTCGCTGGCTACACGGGCCAGGATTGTGAGACAGGTATGGGGTGGATGTAATATGGAGTTCAGTGGTGTGCTATTTAATATGTCAACATGGCAGTTGAAATGAACTGGGTTGAATCCTCTTGTTGCTGCTTAGTTTCACCCATTATACATTTCACTCAACTATCTGAATCGGATAAGATAAAGTTAATATATGCATACATCTGGTACTTGTTATTGCAACTGGCAAAACTGAAAGATTACCAAGAAATTCAAGAGGGTGTTCCATTAATCAAGTCTGCCAGGGACTGAAGAATAAAGTGATTTTTGTAGTCCAAATGACTACTTCATTATAAATACATGCCTTTGTCTTGTTTTAATAAATGGTAGAAATGTTCACAATTGATCAGGCATCAATGAGTTGTACACTTTAATCATACTCAATGTTTTTATCACTATTGGTGATTTTGTCACAAAAAGTAATTGTTCCCGTCCCTTTTCAGACATCAATGAATGTGACAGTAGTCCATGTATGAATGGAGCTGAGTGCACTGATCACATCGACGGGTTCAACTGCAGCTGCGTGGCAGGATACACTGGAATGACATGTGAAACAGGTATGGCTGAATGCTGAATGACATGATCAGATGTGGAAGTGAGATTGAGAGGAGATGGTGATGATGGTGATGACAAGTTGATGCTTTCCCTCATGACCTCTCTCGTGTCTCTCCTGTTAGATCTTTCGTCTTTGCTGTGGTCTTCATTTGAATATCAGTGTGCATGCGTCCGTGCGTCTGTGTGTGTGTCAATGATCCTGTATGATTGTCATCTTACAATTTATTTCAACTCTCTTAATAAATTATGTTTACCAGTTCCTCAAATATCTCTCTGGTCTGATTTCTCATGTCTACCGCGGTCTTCATTTCAATCTCTATAATAATATCAAACTCCTAAATTGTCATTTGTAAAAATGCATTACATCAGCTGAACCTATTTTATTTCATTGTATTTTATGTATTTATATATTTATTGTCATCCTTTTTAACTTGTATCCTTTGTAAGTTTATCATCAGATGTTGTATGATTAATGCAAATGATGTGTCACTGGCTCAGCTAACAAAAAAGTTGAAACCTAAGAATATCACTGAGTGAAAATTACATGATCAATCTGTCTGTCAATCAATTGTCAGTTTGCAAAGATTCAGCATAATTTAACATTCTTTAAAATACTTTGCTTATAATTTGTAATCACCGATAGTGTATTAGATGACAAGGAGTAACACAACAGAAATTGGATTACAATATTGTATTTCAATGTTAGTCAACATATCAGCGTCTTAAGTTGTGCACGACAACCTGGGAAAGTATTGCTATGTTGTGAGCTGTGTTTCAGATATTGATGAATGTGTCAGCAATCCATGTGAGAATGGTGGTTCGTGTGTTGATGACGTCAATCGTTTCTTCTGCAACTGTTCGGCTGGGTACAACGACTCCGTGTGCAGTACAGGTAGGTCCTAGGTGTTAGGTGACTCGCTGCCCAATTTAAGGAACAGAGGGAAACGCTGGATTGTAAAAACTGTCTGTCTTGAAATGCTTTGAAGTTCTGCTAAGGCTCTCCAAAACTAAATTATACAAAGTATTTTGTGCTAAAAGGGTTTAACCTTTTGATGACAAATAACCAAACAGTAGTCAGTACTGTTTACACAAACTGAAAGAATAAAAATACGTCATCATTTCAGTTAATAGCTTTGAAGGGAAATCAGTCTTTGGATATGTAATATTGCATCGTAGTATAGTGTCGGCTAAATATCATCAAGCTGGTCTACATTTGAAACAACAGGTTTTTGTACTAATTGCAAGATGTAACAAGAAAACAAGCATTACAAATAGTTTAATTTACATTATTTTTACTATACAAATTTGCAACATAACTGTATGTCAGAGATAAAAGTTGGTAGCTGACATAATTTTATGTTGTGAATTGATGTGAGGAGGTATCTAGTCATTGAACAGAAACCTGGTCATAGTAGAACCTAAGTGGCGCCACCATGTGGATAGGTTGGTGGGACAACATGCCACTTGGAATTGGTTGCAACGAAGTGGTCAGCTACAGAGACAATATTATTTGTAAAATCATGATGAACACAGTGCAGTAAATTTATTAGCCAACAACTGAATCTTGTCAGAAATACACATTTTTAGATAGTTTTACCCTTCTACCACACCACGTACGCAAACACGCATGCATGCATTCTGTCAATTGCACTGATGTACAGATGCCAGCAATTATGCACTAATTCACACATGCATTCACCCAAGACACTGGCACATAAAATATCATAAGTATACAAATTTGTGGCTTAACACAGATTCACTCATGCATGCATGCCAGCACACTCGCAGACGCACACAGACATATACACACACAAATATGCATGCACACATGCACAAATAAATATATGTGACCCACCATTCCAAAATGAGGTGCTTCTAAAAATAATGGTAGTGTGTTTTATTGCATATTTTGATAGAGCAGATTCAGATGGAAATAATGACACCTCAATTTTACTTATAGTCACATTATTACTAGAGATACACGTATTTGAAAGTCGCAAATGCAAAATGTAATAATTTGAGAAAAAAGGCTTTAAAGTTTTCACTCCTTTAGTTGTGAAGATTTCACTTCTTGCAGACACGTTTTGCTCCAGATGGACAGTTTTAATATATAATAATTATGCTAGAGTATATCTATGCTTGAAGCCTATAACCCATATTTAAAATTTAGTATGGACAGCACCAATACAACACTTTATAGGTAGGCATGATCATCACATCGAGTCTGAGACGAGAGTGACAGGTCAGATGCAAACATAGGAAGTGACAGCAGTGTGCGTATATGAAAGTTTTACACAGTGCTTTTCAAAGGCAATCAAACCAGTCAATACATTACATACTCAATACGTTATTATTAAGTTAATCATGATATTAAATTGCTTTACGTACTGCATCTTTAGTGGTGAGGGAAATTAGTTACACGGCCGGATTTTAGCGTAGTGCTAGACGGTAAAATCTAAAGTGCCAAAAATACCGTCACAGTCATGCATGACATAGTCGATTGCCACATCTCTAAGACTCGTATTGCTGAGGCCACAGCGAGCAGTTTCATTTAGAAGATAAAAGACAACATTCTCCTTGCTTAAATTCATATCGAAATACTGAAATAGTTCATTTTAACAGTGAATTTTTAATGGAAAACTCACGTAAACAAAACATTGGAAGTTGATCTGACGAGCTGTCAATGACAGCTGGCCAATCAGAGAGCTGATTTCTGGTCACGAGGTGACGCTTAGCCTTCACAAAAGCCCCATTAACATGCATATTTATGGAAAGTCTTTAATGAAAATGCTGTCAGTTTTTAGAATAGAAATTCAGCTTTCCAATGGTACTAAACATAGCGCCATCGGAGACAAATTACAGTTGCACCTCGCTATAACACGCCTCGTTATAATGCGAATTGGATATAATGTGGTCAGTTGTGGACCCTTAATTTCTGCCGTCGGGGGAAATGGGCGCTACAGCTAACAATAATGCTGTAATTAACTCACTTATTTTTAGGAAGTCCTCATGTTTGTCTTGTACAGGTGTTTCTAGAAGCAATTTAATGATATTAAGAAATTTAACACAGAAGTACAACTGCGTTGCTGAGTTAGTTGTTTGTGGTGCCTCTGGCTTCTGCTCTGCCGTCGCCGTCGGCTTCGCAGCACCAATCCAATCATTTTTCAAACCGATCTATTGTGTAACTAGCGCTTGGTTTGTGTGGTGATGTCTTAAGTGTTTGTTTAAAACATGACCAATTCCTTTGCATTTAATTAACTTTAGGCACAGTAAATTTGGTGCAAAATATTGTTTGTTTGCGCCGATATCAATCGCGTTTGTCTCCTGCCAGTTCGCTGTGGTTTCCGCGAATGGGCACCTTTGCCGGCTTGTAAAAAGCAAGTGAATTGCTTACGAATCGGGCGGTGACGAACAATAATTATGATACTGAAATAGCAGGCAAGCAGTTATGTTGTGTTTACAAAAAAACATTTACTAGTGCGCAAATATACAAATTTGTCAACTGTGTATGAACCACAGTAGCCTCGAAACCACGGTGAATTGCATTATAAATCGGCACGGTAAATGTACGATCTAAATTTATATTTTGGGATTGATTGAACGATGAAATGAAGCCAGTAGTGAGTGCAACTAGTATAGGTATTCATATTTGACCTGACTTTGGCAACATGTCAATTCATTTGTGCGTTTCGGTTACTGAGTTCAAGGTTATGGGTAATTTTTTGTATCTAAAACATTTTTAGACATTTAAACAACTTACATAATGTTAGATCATATTATTTGGGAACGATTACCACTGGAAAGTAATTTTCAAAAAATAAATCAGTGCCGTGATGTTTTGTCTCGTATATCGTTATAAGCTCCAGCGAGAAGCGTCTCATTTTGGCATGGGCGGTCACATATATAGACATACATGAACACAAATTAATATGCATGCATGCATTAAGTCTATGGCAGGCATTTATGCATACAAAAATTGACATCGTAATTCATGCATTGCCCGCACACATGCACGCATGTGCACGCATGAAATATGTTTTAATACAGGTGAGTAAAAGCAAACGTTACTGATGACACATTGTTTTTTGCGCAGACATCGACGAGTGTGCCAGCAGTCCGTGTGAGCATGGTGGCAACTGCACCGACCAGGTTGACGGTTTCTCGTGCCAGTGTCCCACTGGGTACAGTGGCATGATGTGTGAAACAGGTATGTGTTCTTGAAATCATCTGCCTTTTGCCGGCTATGACTATCAAAAATGTGTATACATGTACTAATAGTAATATGGTTTAGTTTTTGTACACTATTTTTATTTTTACCCTTATGCTCGGTTAGATTTGCTACTTTATATGTTGCTAAGAAATATTAATATAATGTGTTTGTGTGAAGAATTTATGTTAGGTATTGCGACGATTAGGAATATGCAATAACTGAATTCAACTTGCACTAAATTCCAGGGGTTAATTTATATAGGACAGCCTGGGTGAACAAAATCCTCCTTTTGGACGCATTCTATGTTATTCCTGAAGTGCAGAATGAGTTTGACCTGGATAGTGACTTCCTTTCTTTCGTCACTGCTACTATGTGATTGTTTCTCACAATCTCTTTCCATAAAAATGTTGTTCTTGCATAACATTTGTAATCACCAACAGTGTGTCATATTATCATGATTAACTCACCACTGAATCAATCTAAATGTACCAGGTTGCGATTGTGTTTAATGAGGCATGCTTCTCAAACGTTTGTCAATAAATCCCTCTCTTCAGTTGTTACACCTGTAGCTAGCAGCCATGCATGACAACCTGGGAAAATATTTCTGTGTCTTTCAGATATTGACGAATGTGCCAGCAGTCCGTGCATGAACAATGGTTCGTGTGTTAATGACGTTGGTCGTTTCTTGTGCAACTGTTTGGCTGGATACAGTGACTCTGTGTGTGGTACAGGTAGGTCAGAGATATTGGAGGACTGTAGAAATTGGGTTATAAAAATTGTGTATGTGCTTGAAATACTTCAAATTCTGTTCAGGCTCACAAAATTGTACAACCAATGTATTTTGTGTTAAAATATATTTGAACATTTGATGATCAATAGCCTAACAGGAATTTATGCAGTTTATATGGTTTATAAAAAAGAAACGTGACCGTTTTTGTCATTACGAACTGTATTGTTCACTTACGTCATCATTACCAATATAATAATTTGCAATATAAAATATGTCGGCAAAATGATTAGGAACTGCCTAGTCATAACCAGAAACATTTCCGGTAAAATGTTATAATCCCACTGAAATTAATGTGGTACTGAAACATAGGTAGTAAGTAGGTGTACTCAATATTGTTTTACGTAATCTAACAATGCTATAATGTTCTGTGAATCGTACGCATGCTTGCATTCTCTCGTTTGCACAAGTACCTATGCAAGCAGGCACACACTGTTTTGTGCTTGCACATACACAAAACGTCTGCATGTATACAATAGAAAAAGCATGCACACAAGCACGCAAACATTCTTTGTTCAATACTCGCAAACATACACAAACACACATCCACAAATAAACATCTAGATACAAATTAAAATAGATGAAAGCATTATACCTATATTGCAGGCACTTATGCATTCACACATATACTCATATAAACATTACCACAAAGGAGCACATACACCGACACACTCATCAACTCACACACACACACACACACACACACACACACCCCCGTACGCATGCACACGCGTACATGAAATATTTAATAATTCCATTACTGATGAGATGTTGTTTCTTTGCACAGACATCAATGAGTGCGCCAGCAGTCCGTGTGAGCATGGTGGCAACTGCACCGACCAGGTTGACGGTTTCTCGTGCCAGTGTCCCACTGGGTACAGTGGCATGATGTGTGAAACAGGTATGTGCTCTTGAGATTAACTTCCTAAAGCACTGTGTCTTTCGGGAAGATGTGTAAGTGTGCCAAAAAGGTTTCATGCTCAATGTGTACTAATACTCTTTACCCAGTGTTAGTTTTAGTTTTATTAAACACTGTTTACATTACATTGGTTACATTGTTGTTTGAGTAGATCATCTTGTGTTTATGTGCATCTGTATGTCTGTGTTTGGAGTGAATGAGTGAGAGAGTGAGAGAGTGAATGATAAAGTGAGTGAAGGTGAGTGAAGGAGGAAATGAGGGTGAGAGTGAGAGAGTGAGAGAGGGAGATGAATGAGGAGAGCGGAGAGAGTGAGAGAATGAATGAGTGAGAGACGGAGAGACGGAGAGACGGAGAGACGGGGGGGGAGAGAGGGAGAGAGGGAGAGACAGAGAGAGGGGGGATTGATTAGTGAGGAAAGGAAAGGCATAGGGAAAGGATGAGATAGAGGGAAATTATTTGATAAAGGGTTTGTGAGAGAAGGTGATGAAGGAGGAAATGAGGGTGGTAGAGAGGTTATTTTAAAAAGGGTGATGAAGGAGGAGAGGGAGATTTTTAGATAGAGGGTATGGTGTATATGTGAGTGAAACAGAAAGAGAGAGATGGAGGGAGTGAGGGAGAGATAGAGGGAGGAAGGAAGGAAGAGCTGGAGAGAGAGAACGAACCTGGGAGAAGAGAAGAGTGTAAGAGAGAACACTTGTATTTACAAAGTTTTATTACACAATGCTATTTCAGAGATTGACGTTTGTGAAAGTGACCCATGCAAGAATGGTGCCAACTGCTCTCGGGCTGAGGACAAGTACATCTGCAACTGTGTGCCTGGATACACCGGTCTCACCTGCGACACAGGTTCGTACAAATGTTTCCAGTGACAAATACCCGGATTTATGTTTGGTTCTCATAGAGTCACGTTTGCACACAGCTATTCCAAATGTACTCTTAGTGTAATTCTAAACCATTTCTAGTGATTAATACAATGATTTATGATTGGTCCTCAAAGAATCTGATTTATACTCAGTTATTCCGAAAATATTTTTATTGTAATTCTAAGAAACTTCCACCTCTTACTGTTATTTGACACAGTATGCTAATCAAAATTTCTCATAGAGTCTTTATACACAATTATTCCAAATATACTTTTTGTGTAATTCTAAATAGTTTCCAGGGACAGACACTCTGATTTATGCATGGTTCTCATGCACTCATGATTTACACTCAATTATTCCAAATACATTCTAGACAATTTCCAGTGACAAATACAATGATTTATGCTTCGTTCTCATAGCCTCAGATTTACACTCAGTTATTCTGAATATCCTTTTATTGTAATTCTAAGAAACTTCAACCTTATACTATTATTTTACACAGTATGCTAACTAATAACTAAAATATCAAGAAATGTCTCACTCATTCTATTTGTTCCAACTTTTGCTTTTGTTAAAATTTCGAGGCACATCTACCATAAACTGTCATTGAGACTTGTACACTAATTTGGAATGCAGTAGTTTGCATGTATTTTTAGACATTGATGAGTGTTCAACTGCGCCCTGTCAGAACGGAGGCAACTGCTCCATGCCACAGTTGAACATGTTTTCCTGCCAGTGCATGGAAGGGTACACCGGGGAAATGTGTGAAACAGGTACACATTGGAATGTGGTGTTTAGAGATAGACAGCCTTAAGTTTTTTTTTAACAAAGTTAAATGATGATGTTGCAAACATATTGAAAGGATAGACAATTTATAAAACACATTTTATGATAACCCCCTAGTTTAATTGTTTGAGATGACTCCAATTTTTTTCTGCCTACCTATCCCAAATGCAGTGCAGCTGAATGCTTACCAAGGAAGTCAAAATGGTGCTCAACTAAACAGTTCTTGTGCATTTTTACTGACTGCACACTATGAAGTTTAAAAGTCACATTTGATTTTTCTTAATAATGGTAAAAATGCCTGACATACAACAAAACATTGTAAATAGGTAGTCATAGCCAATTTGTCAGTTATAATTTGCCACTCAGAAATACTCTCAGAGTAATAGTTGTAATAACTAAAATTAATAGTACTGTTGTATACTGAATTTATTTACATACTCTAACACTTTAACCACATTGTGTCATTTGCATTCATACTCACATGCTTGGATTTGAACAATCTCGCATATGCACGAATGGAAGCATTCAAACATTAGTTGCACAAGCATGCACACAAAACAACCACACATACATGCACACATACAACCACACATACATAAACACATGCTCATGTGTACACAAAGGCAGATAACCCAAATAGACATGCATGCAATCACTAGCTGTATGACAGGAATTTTTGGTTGCACACACTTGTACAAACACAAAAATATGCACGCTGATGCATGCACATGCATCCGCACAAAAACATATGCACAAACACTAATGAACTCGCATGGAGCATTAGCTGTATGGCAGGCATTTACACATGCACATTCAAACGGACATACATTCAGAACAAAAACCACATGCATGTGCACACGCTGACACCCACACACACACATGAAATACGTTATAATACAGTTGAGGGAGGATGACCATTACTGATGAGATGTTGTTTCTTTGCATAGATATTGATGAGTGCACCAGCAGTCCGTGTGAGCATGGTGGCAACTGCACTGACCAGGTTGATGGTTTCTCGTGCCAGTGTCCCACTGGGTACAATGGCATGTTGTGTGAAACAGGTACGTGTTCTTGAATGAAATTATCTTCCTTATGCACTGCTATGTCTTTCAGGAATATATATATGTGGCAGTGTTTTCATTTTTACTTATATATATGCGAATGTTTGATGTCTGTACTACATTAGGCTTGATACATCAAATGTTGGTAAGTAATGTTAATATCATGTTTGTGAGCATGTTTGTGTGAATAAATGTCAATGATCCCAAATAATTGTTTTCTCACAGTCACTTTCCACTTCCTGTGTCAATTTTGTTTTATGGTTCCTAAATTATCTCTGCTCAGATATGTCATCTCACAGATGGTTTTTGTTTGAATATCTTGTTTGAATATCTTAATATTTGAAAGTCCTAAATTGTCAACCATTGAAATGCATTATATCAGATAACTTTTTGCCAATGTCGAAAAATACTTTGTATTTGTTATCACTAACAGTGTATTACAAGACAATGAGTAAGACACAACTGAAATTAAACTAAGCAGGTCACAATTGTGTTTAGATGACACACGTTAGCCAACAAATCACTGTCTTAAGTTGCTACATACATTTGCAGTTAGTAGCTATGTTTGATGTGCTGGGAAAATGTTGCTATCCTAGTATGTTTTTCAGATATTGACGAGTGTGCCAGCAGTCCATGCAAGAACAATGGTTCGTGTGTTGATGACGTTGGTCGTTTCTTGTGCAACTGTTCGGCTGGGTACAGTGACTCCATGTGTGGCACAGGTAGGAACTAAGTATGAGATGACGCACTGCCAGGGGGAAAGCCATGGGTTGTGAAACTGTGTATGCTTGAAAGGCACTGACATTCTATTCAGGCTCAACAAATTCTTAAACAAACACATTTTATATGAATGTGTAGATGAATACTTGAAGATTGAAAATCTGACGGCTATCAATTCTATTTATACAAACTATAAGAATAAAAGATGTATTGTATAATTTCTGCCAAAATATTGCTTTATGTCATGAAAATATGTCATTACTAAGGTGTGGATTTAAACCTCATTAAGCTTGTCTACATTTGAGGCAACAGACTTTGTACTAATAACAAACAACAAATGACATCAAAAAATAATTACAAATGGTGTTGTTGACATGTATCATCATTATTAAAATAGGAACTTACAACAGGTAGGAACTAAGTATGAGATGACGCACTGCCAGGGGGAAAGCCATGGGTTGTGAAACTGTGTATGCTTGAAAGGCACTGACATTCTATTCAGGCTCAACAAATTCTTAAACAAACATATTTTGCGTTGTATAATTTCTGCCAAAATATTGCTTTATTTCATGGGAATTTGAAAATATGTTATATTATTAAGGTGTGGATTTAAGCCTCATTAAGCTTGTCTACATTTAAGGCAATAGCCCTTGTACTAATAACAAACAACAAATGACATCAAAAAATAATTACAAATGGTTTTTAACATGTATCATCATTATTAAAATAGGAACTTACAACAGAAGTATATGTCAGTGACAGTGTTGAGGAAGTCAATGTGTATAAGCCTGGCCATCATAAGTGGAACCATAGTGCCCACATTAGTAGCTCAACCGTTTGGGGCGAGGTTTGGAAATGCCATATGGAAATGACCTCGGCAGTGTCGCCATCAAGTGACTAGCTACAGAACCATTAATATTGATAGAAACAGCGAAAGTAATGGTACTTAACAGAGGTAGCATGTCGTACACTGATTCTTGTTAAGTAGTCTAACACTTCTATCACATCGTGAGATATGCACACATGCATGCATGCTTTCAGTTGCATAGACACATCTTCCCAGGCAATCACAATATGTCATTGTATGTGTGGGTGTTTTGTGCTCGGCATGCATGAATTAATTCACACTAGTTCGTGCTTGCATGCATGCACAAAAGCACCCAAAAATATAATATCATATAAGTATGCACACTCTCCAGCAGTCATGCATTCATGCACGGAAACCAGCACATCTGCAAAATCATACACATTTGCTCGAACAAACATGCATTCACGCACATCCACATACGGTACATATACACAAACGCACATATATAAAAAGTAATCTTGGACTCGTACAAAATCATTAACAAATGGACTTGTACAAACTCGAGCACGCTCACATGTGCACGCACACATATGTGTGCTCACACACATCAATAAATACTTTATGATACAAATACGGACATTCGTTACAAATGAGATGTTGTTTCTGTGCGTAGACATTGATGAGTGCACCAGCAATCCATGTGTGCATGGTGGCAGCTGCACTGACAAGGTTGATGGTTTCTCGTGCCAGTGTCCGACTGGGTACACAGGCATCTATTGTGAAACAGGTATGTGTTCTTGAGATTATCATCTTTACGCTTTGCTATATATTCAGGAATATGTATAGGCAAGCAATAACGGTTTTTTGTTTGTTCAGCATGTGGCCAAGGGTGTAATGTAAAGTTGTCAATTCACAGCGGTCAAACAGTAATTACTCAAAACATATTAGATATTCATGTATACACCCAGCTACAGATTTGTAAACAAGAATGTTATCTTTTCCCCTTGCCAGATCTGTAAGTACCATGGTTTGGACATACATAATTAAGCTCTTGCAAAGAAAACAATAGAAC
Organism: Ridgeia piscesae; assembly: GCA_025642075.2. Lineage (NCBI taxonomy): Eukaryota > Metazoa > Annelida > Polychaeta > Sabellida > Siboglinidae > Ridgeia > Ridgeia piscesae. The sequence goes on along the minus strand of JAODUO010001626.1, from coordinate 32,287 downwards.
ATTTCCAAAATATCCGTGTGAGTCTGGTGAATTATTTGGTCAATTAGCCAGGGTATGATGAGAAGGAGTTACTAATGGTATTAGCAGTTGTAGAAGTTATAAATATATGGTTATTTTCTAAATAATATTATGGTTTAGAAATACTAATCACTAATAAAACATCACCCTAACAGTTTGTACTTATGCTACTCTGATAAACCAACTTCATGTGTTTATGTCCGTGCAGATATTGACGACTGTGCAAACGTGACGTGCATGAACGGTGGCACGTGCCAAGATCTGGTCGACGACTATAGATGTTTGTGCGCGGCCGGCTACACTGGCTCCAACTGCAGCGTCAGTGAGTGAACGATAGAAAAGAGGCTAATATGTCAGTTAACAAATTGCATGAATAGCCAAAGGAATATTTGGTTGATGGTGTAGCTGAAGTATGTTGTATATTATGCATTATGAGTGATAATGTTGCAGAAATATTAATATCAACATCATTGACATTTGCTGCCCATCCTGGTAAGGTTGACATTTTCTATGATCATGATTGTCAATTGTGTGAATGTCTTGTCAATGAAATATGTGCATGACAGTCTGCTGCATCAGGCTTTTTATTGCAGTAGCTATAATTTGAACGTCTTTGAAACTTTCATTTATGTATGTGTTTATATAACAGCCTACAAAACAAAATCAATGCAACATTTGACTAACATTTTATTTTATTACTCCTATATGCTTTTATGTCTTACACAGTCTTTGTTATGTTTCGGTTGCAGACATTGACGAGTGTGCCAGTGCCCATGCATGAATGAAGGAACCTGTATAGATCTTGTGGATGGCTTCCTCTGCAACTGCACTGCTAGCTACAACGGCTCCATGTGCAATATAGGTATGGTACAGAATGTTCAAAGTCTTCTAGTTTCCGTACCATGTGTTCTAGACCTATTTATCCATAGTAGTCAGACTATATACTGAGTTTCCCATAGTATATTTTATTAACATGAGAAAAAAGTGGTGAATTATGTTGTTTCAACTTCAGTCATAACGTTTCAAAATGTTGGTCCAACAAGATCTTCATCTCTACTGGGGTCACCCGTGAAAATTAAGCCATTTTGAGAGATACCCTAAAAGGCTCACTCATGCATTAACTACACATCAGCTTTATGTATTACCGATGTGTATTACTTAAGAACAATTATTGGACAGATAAAACAAAACAATCTTACAGTTATATGTTGTTTTATAATGTAAACGTTGGGTTGTTGCCTTATAAATAAATTATTGAATCTATTAACTGAAGATTTGCCATACTTTGTATACAGCAATGTTTATATTTATACACATTTGCATTGCTGTGGCTGTGTTTTCTATTATTTTCCGGTGTTGTTTGTAGGACAACTGTGTACAGCGAGACCTTGTGTCAATGGAGGGACTTGTCTGGAAACTGGCGGCAACCGGACATGTGATTGTGTCGCTGGATACACAGGCCAGGATTGTGAGACAGGTAGGAAGTGGATGTAATATGGAGTTCAGTGGTGTTGTATTTAATGTGTCAACATGGCAGTTGAAATAAACTGGGTTTGAATTCTCTTGTTGCTGCTTAGAATCTTAGACAGTTTCACCCACTGTCCATTTTACTCAACTGTGTGAATCAGATAAGATAAAGTGGATATATGACATACGCTGGTATTTGTTATTTCAACTGTGGCAAGACTGAAAGATTACCAGGAAATTCAAGAGGATATTCCATTACTCAGGTCTGCCAGGGACTGAAGAATAAAGTGATTTTTGCAGCCCAAATGACTACTACGTTACATTATTAAAATATTACATGTGTTTGTCTTGTTTTAATAATGATAGAAATTTTCACAGTTGATCAGGCATCAATGAGTTGTACACTTATAATCATACCCAGTGTTTTTAACACTATTGGTGATTTTGTCACAAAAGGTAATTGTTCCTGTCTCTTTTCAGACATCAATGAATGTGACAGTAGTCCATGTAAGAATGGAGCTGAGTGCACTGATCACATCGACGGGTTCAACTGCAGCTGCGTGGCAGGATACACTGGAATGACATGTGAAACAGGTATGGCTGAATGCTGGATGAGGTGATCGGGTCTAGAAGTGGGATGGGGTGATGGTGATTATGCTGATGTGTTTGGTGATTTGTCTTTTTCCATGAATATGACTAGAAATTGCTCATTGGTGTATGATTAAGAAATTACACATATATGCAGGGTTATGTGAGATATCAATACACAGGATACACGTGTGAGACAGGTATGGCTGAATGTTGGATGACACGATCAGGTGTGGAAGTGAGATATAGAGGAGATGGTCATATTGATGATGATGACAAGTTTGGTGTTTTCCTTCATGGCCATGAACTAAGTACAGGACGATTAGGGACACAAACCTGCGTGAAGTTGTTAGTGAATTATATCAATTTAGTTCTCCACTTCATCATGAACCATCAGATGTATGATGTGTATGATGTGTCAGTGGCTCAGCTAACAACAAAGTTGAAACCTAAGAATGTCACAGAGTGAAAATTAAATTATCAATTAGTCGTCAGTTTGCAAAGAATCAGCATAATTTATAGTAACAATACTTTGCTTATAATTTGTAAGAACTGATAGTGTATTACATGATAATGAGTAACACAAGTGAAATTAGTATAAATGTGTTATATTACAACTGTATTTAAATGCGGCATACTTCATAAACGTTAGTCAAAATATCACTGTGTTAAGTTGGTACCTCTGCAGCTAGTAGCTGTGCACGACAACCTGGGAAAGTATTGCTATGTTGATAGCTGTGTTTCAGATATTGATGAATGTGCCAGCAATCCATGCGAGAATAATGGTTCGTGTGTTGATGACAACAATCGTTTCTTCTGCAACTGTTCGGCTGGTTACAACGACTCAGTTTGCAGTACAGGTATGCCCTATTATAGTGTTAGATGGCATACTGCCTAATTGAAGGAGCAGTGGGAAGCATTGGATTGTTAAAAGGTGTCTGCTTGAAATGCTTTGAAGTTCTGCTAAGGCTCAACAAAACAAAATTATCCCACCAAAGTATTTTGTGCTAAAAGGGTTTGACCATTTGATGACAAATAACCAAACAGCAGTCAGTACTGTTTACACAAACTGAAAGAATAAAATATGTCATATAATTTCGGCCAACATGTTAGTAGGTTTGAAGGGAAATCGGTCATTGTAAACGTAATAATGCATCTTAATAGGGTGTTGGCTAAATGTCATCAAGCGTGTCTATATAACAGATGTTTACACTAACACAACATGTGACATAAAAACAAGCATTACAAACAGTTTAATTAAAATGTATATCAGAGGCAAAAGTTAGTAGCTGACATAATTTTATGTGAATTCAGGTGAATAGGTATCTAATTATTAAACAGAATCCTGGTAATAGTAGAATGTCAGTGGTGCCACCATGTGGACAAGTTGGTGTGACAACATGCCAAACGGAAATGGCCTCGACGGTGTCGCCACCATGCCACCAGTTACATATATAATATTTGTAAAATCACGATGAAACAGTACAATAGATTTGTTAGCAACTAGAAACTTTGCAAGACAACCTGGAAAATATTACTACTTCTATGCCATTTCTAAAGTCTCTCTATTGTCTTTCTTGCTGCTGTCATAGTCTTTGAGATCACTTACGAGGTACTTTTTTCAATTAAATTCAATATCTTTATTTCAGACTCATCCACATAAACATAAAAATATACAAGTGACTAGAAAATATAAAAGTATTGCACATAGTAATAGAAAAAAACATTGCACAATGGTACTTTCATATAAACAACCATTATTTAACAAGATTGCCACCTATGGATGGATGGATGGATTTATTTAATATAAAATGTAAAAACATTGTACAGATATACATAAGATATAAATACAAAGTACATTATGTCTCCAAGATGTCTCCCTTTGGATGAAAAATATACTAAACTAAAGTTAAATGCAAACAAGACTGAATATATCATCATTGGTACCGTAACGCAGCGTGCAAAACTCAACGGCTTTTTCCCGACACATATCCTAAATCAGAGTGTAACACCAGCCCTCTCCGTTTCAAATCTAGGAGTTAACTTTGATGAAAGCTTCAATTTCAAACAGCACATATCAAAAACATGCCGTTGCTGTTTCTACCATATCCGTGATCTTCGTCGTATTCGCAGATTTGTATCACTTTCTGTTGCTAAAACCATCGCGACAGCTCTAGTAAGCAGCAGACTTGACTACTGCAATTCCCTCCTTTACAATACTGCGAACAAGGATATTGCAAGACTTCAACGTGTCCAGAACGGCTTGGCAAGGGTAGTTACGCGTTCTCCTCGTTTTTCTAGCTCGGTGCCGCTTCTAAAATCATTGCACTGGCTCCCTGTGCATTATCGCATTATTTTCAAGATTTGCACAATATCCTATCAAGCACTCGCATCTAAACAACCAACATATCTAAACTCAATGCTAACTCCAGCAAGGAATTCCAGAGAGCTACGCTCAACCAGTAGTAACCCACTTTACATCCCTCGGGTTAAGACAAAAGCTGGGACCCGAGCTTTCTCGGTTGCTGCACCAACTCTGTGGAATTCGCTTCCTGTCAGTGTCAAGTCGGAAGGTAATATAGTTTCCTTCCGCCGACGTCTAAAAACATATCTCTTTAATGCTGCCTATCCTCCTTAGCTTCTTAGAACCTTCGTCCATCCATCAACGACTCACACACTGTTCTACGTTTACGCAATTGGTTAACCCCTTGGTTTTGTCGCGCCACTGAGCTTGATCTTCGAGGATATTGGCGCATAAGAAGTTATTATTATTATTATTATTATTAAATATAGGGATGACACAAAAAAGTGCAAGCACTTATTTCCATTGTGGTCCCTAATTCTAAGTCCCTCTCTAACCTAAGGAATCAACTCTAGATGGCAGGTGGAGTAGGAAGCCCTTTGGCTTATCGAGAGTCCAGCCTATCTATCTAAGTTTACCCCGCACTTCTTAGGTATATGTCAATTTTATTTTAAAATATACTAACACTACTAGCACCTACACAATCAGCTGATAATCTGTTCCATTCATTTACTGTTCTTTGAGAAAAATAAAATGTTTTAATATCCAGTCTACACTGCTTCTGTGTTATTGTAACTCCATGTCCTCTAGTCCTTCTCTCTTTTTTAACTGAGAAAAGTATATTTCTGTCAATATTTCCATACACATTCAATATTTTAAACACTTCTATCTGATCTCCTCTCAATCTCCTGGTTTCTAGTGTTTTTAAATCACATTCTCTTACATGCATTTCATTACTAATATTCCTGAGTTGTTGTATCATCAACCCATCTAGTGACAACTGTTATGTTTTCTGACTCTGAGACTGATCAACCCTTTAGTATTGATGCTTGGTTTACAAAGATTTTTGCACAATAAAAATTATTTTCTTTTTCTTATTATTATATTGCTATATTGTGAACTGTCTTTCAGATATTGACGAGTGTGCCAGCAATCCATGTAAGAATGGTGGCTCGTGTGTTGATGACGTCAATCGTTTCTCCTGCAACTGTTCAGCTGGGTACAGTGACTCTATGTGCAGTACAGGTAGGTCCTAAGTATAAAACAACATATTGCCCAGTCATAGGAAGGTTGCTAGGTGACGGTATTTAAAAACATGTCTGTATTTGAAATGCTTGAAATTCTACTAAGTCTCACAAAATATGATAATTTCTAGAATAGCCCTAATACAACTGAGGAAAGACAGTCATTACTGATGATGTATTGTTTCTCTGGGTAGACATTGATGAATGCACCAGCAGTCCATGTGTGCATGGTGGCAACTGCACTGACAAGGTTGACGGTTTCTCGTGCCAGTGTCCGACTGGGTACAATGGCACGCTGTGTGAAACAGGTATGTACATGTTCTTGAGATTGTCTTCCTCATGCACGGCTATATCAAAAGCTTTCTTTTTTATTAGCTTCTACTACAGTACTTTCTGTACTTTTACACAATGTTTTCTTTTCCTCTTTAGATGTTGTTAAACTTCATCTTTGACTCTGCAATAATTAAGAATCCATAATGATTGAATGCTAGTGATGCAAACATCATGGGGTCAATCTAGAGAGGGTAATCTCAATAAGTAGTTACTTGTGGCTGAACCAAGTACAGTCGCGCCTCGCTATAATGCGACTCGCTATAACGCGAATCGGCTATAACGCTGTCGGGCTTGTAAATGGCAATTAAATTGCTTACAAATCGGGCGGTGATCGAACAATAATTATGATACTGAAATGGCAGGCTAACAGTTATGTTATGTTTTCTTCACTACGTCTACGAAAAAACATTTGTGCGCAAGTATACGAATTCGTCAACTGCGTATGAACAGCAGTAGCCTCAAACCACCGTGAATTGCATTATAAATCGGCACGGTAAATATGCGATCTAAATTTATATTTTGGGATTGATTGAAAGATGAAATCAAGCCAATAGTAAGCGAAATTAGTATAAGTATTAATATTTGACCGACTTCGGCAACATGTCAATTCATTTGTGCGTTTCGGCTGCTGAGTTCAAGGTTACTTTAGACCACGACTGCAGTACTGTGTTATCGCTCCGCCTCAGTTCGCATCGCCAGACTAGGTGCGTTGGCTCTGAATTTATTTCAAAACTGTACACCATTCGCAAGATTTACTCAGTTCAACATTCCACAGTGTATATTATTTTAACGTAATACGCATTTACGTTGGTGTCAATGTCAGTTAGTTTTATAAATCACGCATACACCGCGCAACCAGTACATTGGCTTTGGTTGCTGTTGTGGCGTTTTGGGGGTGGTGGGCCCCTGGCGGAATATAATGTATAACGCGCCTCGTTTATAATGCGGTTCCATTTCGTGGACCCCAACTACCGCGTTATAACGAGGCGCGACTGTATTATGTAAAGTCTGAACAGGAGCTTTAGCATGACTCCAATGTCTATCGCAATGTTGTATTGTCACATTATGACATCAGAATAGCGTATGACTGCAACGTTCCCTTGGTCTAGGCTCTTTAGACTCAGTATGTCAAGCTTGCCTTTATTGTCTAGCTTAACTAACCTATTATTTAATGATTTATTTAGTAATATTATTTTTTTCTATTATATATAAATTATATATTCATATTTTTTTTACAAATATATCATCTGTATACTTTTTAGCCAGATTTCTTTAGAATGAGGTCCAGTCTTGTATTTGTTTAATTACGTTATCTACAGTTTAGTAAGTACTATATATGACAATAAACACCCTTAAACAGAGAACTACTGTGGAAATGAGTAAAAATAAAATACCTCCAGTGTTATTATTGTGGAGCTGTACCAGTCAATACAGTTCTAGGGGGCACACCAACATGTATGGCATGACTCGCAACAGGGCCCCCTGGATCCACCTATACAATCTTCTCGTGTGTCAGTGTGTGCTATCAGTGTAATGGTGTTTGCCAACGTCATGAGCAATTTATTTTGTGATGCATGTAAGTCAATATGATAACATTGTGCCAAAAGGGAATGAAACAACAACTACACCGAAAGGGGATGAAACAACAGCTACACTGAAATGGAATGAAACAACAACTACACCGAAAGCGGATGAAACAACAGCTACACTGAAATGGAATGAAACAACAACTACACCGAAAGCGGATGAAACAACAGCTACACTGAAATGGAATGAAACAACAACTACACCGAAAGCGGATGAAACAACAGCTACACTGAAATGGAATGAAACAACAACTACACCGAAAGCGGATGAAACAACAGCTACACTGAAATGGAATGAAACAACAACTACACCGAAAGCGGATGAAACAACAGCTACACTGAAATGGAATGAAACAACAACTACACCGAAAGCGGATGAAACAACAGCTACACAGAAAGGGAATGAGACAACAAATACACTGAACCAGGTTGAGCCAACAACAACTATACCAATAGGGGATGAGCAAACAACAACTCCACAGAAAGAAGATGAACCAACGACAACTACATCGGAAGGAAATCAGCCTACACCGAGCACAAAGAAAGGGAATGAGGTGCTTGAAAGGACTACAACAGAAGTTGACTTGACAATGTCTACAACAAAACAGGGTGAGTCTACAACATATACTTTGCAGAACAGCCTACATATAATTGTAGGTATGTAGCAACACTGAGGGCTACTGCAAGTGTCCCATTGTTATCACAGCTGGAGTCTAGTGGTGTAGTGGCACAGTGCAGGGCTGCAGACAAAGGCTTCCACAGTTGAATCATCTCCAACCATTTCTAATATTTATATGAGCTTGTATCTTTGTTGCTCTAGGTCGCTTAGCTGCATGAATGAATACCTAGCTGTAGACAACCGGCTGTTTGTTTACGAATAGTCTTTAGGCAGTGACTGTGGATGGCTGCAAAATATCACGATCTCTAGATATGGTGTTTGGTTGAACAGGTCTGCCGGAGAGTAAAGTGAAATTGCCATGGGAGTTCCTACTGACTGGATACGATGCTATCTGAAGACGTATAATTTTATTAATTTCGTACTCTCCATATATTAGCAATGAAAATAGCAAAATGCCTTTCTGTGTCTGCTTAGTGAAACAAACTGCTCAGTTAATAAAGGATTTTATTTTTGATAACATGGATTATTTGCTGCTCCCTTCCTTTGGTTAGATGTCAGTGGATGTGGGAGTAATCCATGTGTGAATGGAGCGACATGTGTCAGTGACGGCAGCGGACACAGCTGCAGGTGTGTGGCCGGGTACACTGGCAACGTGTGTGAGACAGGTAGGTTTGCTTTCTATTAGCATGAATGTACCTATGTACATGCATACATATATTTATATATATTTATGTATTCTACCAGAGAGACAGTGAACTGTGTGCCTATGTGTGGCCGTAGTTTGTTTGGTGCAACAATATGAACACTTGACAACATTTATAAAGTGTGTAAAAGGGCAAATTTTATTGCCAGATCACCTAGTGGTAATCAAAATGATATAAGAATCATAGCTACATATGTTTAAAAACCAGCATTGATAATATTCTTGTTTATGCACAACAAAAGTGACGTGCCAACTGCATATATACACTGCATATATATATATATATATATATATATACACTCGTCTGACACACTCGTCTATGTCTGCGGAGGGAAATAACAATTGTAGTCTTTATTATATCCAACCCATTTTTATAACTTCCATAATTGTATCACTAATTTTTCTATTGCCTCCTTTACATGTTTAAGTGTTTCTTTTGTATATGTGTATATATATATATATATATATATATATATATATATATATATATATATATATATAGTGAGAGATAGAAGAGTAGACACCTAATGGATATTTTATTTATCTTTATAAATGTATTATTATTATTATTATATATATATATATATATATATATATATATATATAAATATATATATACATACATATAAATATATATGTATGTATATAATATATCTACATATATGTATATATATATATATATACATATATGATATATTATATACATACATATATATTTATATTATATATATATATATATATATATATATATATATATATATATATAATAATAATAATACATTTATAAAGCTCCATCAATCTGGAAATATCCATTCATGCTCTCTCCTCTCTCTCTCTCTCTCTCTCTCTCTCTCTCTCATATTATATATATATATATATATATATATATATATATATATACACATATACAAAAGAAACACTTAAACATGTAAAGGAGGCAATAGAAAAATGAAGTACAAAAATTAGTGATACAATTATGGAAGTTATAAAAATGGGTTGGATATAATAAAGACTACAATTGTTATTTCCCTCCGCAGACATAGACGAGTGTGTCAACAACCCTTGCAAGAATGGAGCAACCTGTAGGGATGAAGTCAACTCATACAACTGCGAGTGCAATGAAGGTTACACAGGAAAAGACTGTGAGACAGGTATGTATTGCAATAGTTTCACATTTATCAAAATGAAAACTGCTGTGTTTAGTGACATTCGACCAGACAATGGGTAATAGGAACATACTTGTATAACCTCAAAGATCCTAAGGCCTAACTTGATGACTTTACAAAATGTAGTATTCCTTATATATCCAGGTCAGATATAACATTACTAGAGAGATTCACGATTTATATCCTCCTAAGAGTTTGTATTGTGACACTTTAAGAGTCCTAGAACACACAATTGTTAATGTTTAACTGGACCATCATGGCTGCCTTTCAGAAAATGTTAAAAACAACTCACTATAGACTATACTACACATAATGTCATTTAGATAACACTTGGAAGAGATAACTGAAAACGCAAGGACAGTTTCTAAAAATAGGTTTTGAAAGTCACTGCACTAATACTGGTTTTACGAAAACACTGTTTGGGAATTACCCCGGTAGACTACAAAGAATAAAATGTACAGTCAGTGGTTAATGATCAGGTGAACACGTACAGCTGCACATGTGCATCAGGTTACACTGGAGGCAGATGTGAGACAGGTATGCTTGAAAACCACATAAGTGTCCTTATAGTGTCATCGTTACTAGCATCACATACAATAAGAGTAGTAGGTGTAGTAATAATAGTAATATATATTATTATTACGAGAATTTGTTTATGATATTCATCTTCAATGCATTAATTCAATACAGTTATCGCATCATCACCATAATCACCATGATCGTTATCACCAACATCACAATTACTTTTATTGCCATCATTAGCATTATTAAATCACATATATTACTACTGATTATTATTAATATTTTTTTATTACATTCAATACAGTAATTGCATCATCACCATAATTGTAATCATTATAGTCAATGTCATCATCATCACACTGTTCTGATGTAACTATTTGTAACATTATTATTGTAACATTATTGTTATTAGTAGTAGTAGTATTAAAGTGTCACCACGGTCATCACCATTATCTTTGTCATCATTATCATCACAATGACATTAATGCCATCATCTTCAGTAATCTGCATCATGTATATAATCGTCTTAACTACAATAATCATCACATTCATGGCACATTGATAATTGATAAATATTATTGTAATCCATCACAACAACCTATTTGGGTGTCAACAATTTCTTTGGCATTATCATTGTCAACATAAGTATAATTGTCATTTTCACTGTCACCAGTTGTATCACCTTTATCATCATCATCACTGTCTCCTTAAGCATCTGCCTGACTAGTTAATCATTATAACTCATTACCATCACACTTACGTCTAATCTAATTGTGTGTGTGTGTCTGCGTGTGTGTGTCTGCGTGTGTGTCTGCGTGTGCGCGTGTGTGGCTTGAATTTGTAAATAATGTTATCATATCATTGTATATTAAATAAACTGTGTCTTGCGACAGATATTGATGAATGCGCCAGCAATCCGTGTGAAAATGGAGGAACGTGCACGAACGAAATTAATTCTTTCAAATGCAAATGTGTGGAAGATCTCTACGACGGAGCTGTATGCAACAGTGGTAAGTTAGTCTTCAATGATTTTAATGGCTTGTTCTACTTTCATTTTCGTTCCGTTCATGTCATTTGTGCTATATGCTGTACAGTCAATATAAAAAATGGTCGAATCCTGCGAGTCTTGCAGAGGCTGATGGTATGCAGTGCAAATAAAAATTATGGAGTGCCAAAATCGCAATATGGCATTGTACTCCCTGTTATCCCTTTTGTAATATATATTATCCCAACCATACTGTTTGACTGGAATCTCGCCTGTGAGAAATGTTTGGAGATGTCAACGAATGGAATTACGAGAACGAAGTGTGTTGCCAAGTAGGCTGAAAGTAACAAAGCAAACATTTTCATTACTAGGGGTATGAATATAACTACTTTGTTGCAAGTAGAAGTACTTAGTGAAAATAGTATTTGGCAAAAACTACTGTTACCTAAAAAACTACTCAAGTAGAATAACAAATACTTCCACTTCATTACATATATGTCTCAAGTGGAAGAACCGTTATTGCTATTTTTGTTCATTCTCAAATACAAGACATATTGCATCTTCTCACTCCTCTAACCTGCTACTAAATGTTGCATGTCCACAAATATACATACTATGTTCCTAAATGATATTATCCATACGACATCACAGTTTTGAATGTAATCGCGAAAGCTATTTGCAGCGATCAGGCACAAGTACTACCAGTACGGCAGGGGACAGGGGGACCGTTTACTTGGACACGACGCCTCCTACTACTGCGACTGGAGCGGCAAGAGTTGCGCCTCCGACTTCCTACGTGTGCCAAAGATACAGATATTCAACGGACAGTACAAGCGTATGAAGGTAATTGTAACACTTCAATATGGCCTACATCCTAGACAACACAAGCTCAGAGGTACAACAAATAACATAATTTGGTGTCATCATAAACGGAGAAAGGCAAAAGTCATTATTGGCGCATGGAACCACCAAAATGGAGGAAAGGTCAAGAGTTTTTTATGAAAGGTGAATATTTAATTGTAATAGGGAGTTGAATCCAGATTGTTGGCAAAGCTACACAGGAAGCACATTTGCCAATAGTGAGCTTAGTTTTAGGAACAATGTTGTGTGGAAACAGATTATCTAATTGTCCTAGATATATCAGAGAAATGTAGCAGATTAACAAAGTATGTCGGTTGTTGAGAATTTAATTTGACATACAACTGCTTAATTAGGTCTTTATTGGTTATCTTGTTTAGAAGTGAGTTACAATAATCGAATCTCTTTTAGTCAGAGCTACTGATATTGTTATAGCAGTTGATAATCACAAGTTATGCCGGATTAGATGGAAATCATGAATGTGATAGAAACATGATTTTGCATGAAATGTACAGGTTAACGCACAAATCAATGTCAAAAACAACACCTAAATTCCAAACGGAATCTGATGGTGATGTATCATTACCAAGTATCTTAGCCATTCGTTCTGTAGCACTGTCAATCATACATATTTTCAAGACAAACAGCTTCAGATGAGAAATGTGTTTCAAATGTTTAATTACTACCTGACCTGCCATCACTTCTAAGCTGCAATCATTCCATCACCAATACCAATGTCACAGCTGGATACATCAAAACCTAACCGAATCTATAGTGTCCTGTGCCCAAGGCAAACGGAGGTGTCTGAACATTCAACTTTGAGGAACTTGCTCAGACACCCTAGTATGCGTTACACATGGATGGTCAAGCTCAGTCACCCCACTATACCTTGTGCCTGAATGCTCAGTCACCGAATTATGTCTTATGCACAGGACACAATAGATTTTTAGGGAACTTTCTACCAACTCCAATGAAGACTACCGTAAATCCTGTATTACTAGCCGGACCCCTAATTAAAGCCGCACCCCGACTTTTGACCTAAATCACGAATTGCTTCCGCACTGTTTGATATCGGCATAACCCTTATTTAAAGCCGCACCCCAACTTTGAGCCAAGACTGCGTGCGACATACTGCCGTAGAGCGCGCAATTTGGAAACATTTAACCTGTTTCATAGAAGTCATAACTTTGCTAATAATGATCATAAATGAATAACTGAAAGACTCATTATTGTAATGCATTTATAATTATGACACAGTATGTATTTTAATTGGAATATTACTACGTTAATTTGGAGAAAAAAACGGGGGGGAAATAACCACAATTTCACCATGCTATCAGAACATAATTGGGTGGCAGAATGTACATACATCCAACGAATAATATGTAGCCACATATTTAAGCAATTCAATGGTGCTAACATTATTAAAATATGTTAAGAAGTTTTGGTTTTATATGATTGTATGTAGAACCATGCATAATACTGGCACCTATAAAATGTAAGCTACACATCCTCTACCAGGCCTGTGTCAGCAATACTTCCTTGCCGGCTAGCAACAATGTAATAACTTGGCGTCTCCGCCAGCGTGGGAACAGTGTAACACATATTTCTCAGACAGTCGTCCCTTAATTAGGCCACCAGCCACCCGTGTTTGTCCAGGCAGCGCCCAGGCACAGGGAAGTCGGGGTTACAACATTGTATCTTGACCCAGAAAACAAATGCAATTAACTCGGTCTTCAGTGGCTGGGAAGCCCTGGTAGAGTGTGGTGTTGTTTTGACAATCGGCATGAAGCCTGGCTTTTGTAAACATGTGAACATTGTTCTTGGAACTGAGATTAAAACTAATGTCAAAACAAAACAGACAACGTGGGATTGATGCTAACAAAGGACGATGACATAATATTTATTTGCCGGCGCGTGCAGCAGCAGCAATGACTCAGACATGGACACAATAAAGTGAACGACACCATCATGCCATTCGCGACAGCGTTCTTTGACGGCGACAATACTACAATAGTGTTGACAAAGGATTATATTAACTGTGAAAGAAATTATTTCATCATATCTGGTGATGATTGTCTGATGCACGCGGACCCACAGCAACGGTCAATGATGTTGCCAACGTTGAAATGGATACGTGAAATGGCGCCGCCGAGCCGTTCCCTTCCCCGACCTAGCCAAGGCATTCTTTGACGGCGACGATGAAAGGGACTTGTGGAGTTTAACTGGGACATGTTTTCATATTCTGATTGTTGTATCTGAACATTTTATGGACGTGGGATTTTATTAACAGTTTTATATCATTTGTTTACCACAAGTAGCAATTGTAATACAATGTGTTATTTATAAAACCGGCTTCGTTTCTTCTGTAAGTTTTTCACGTTTATACTGACAATTCTGTGACCCAAATGTCAATTTTTTTCGGCAAATTACTGTATTTAAAGCCGCACCCCAACTTTGGCGTTTTTGTCCTCATTTCGGCTACACACTACTGTATTAGTAGCCGCGGCTAGTAATACAGGATTTACAGTACTGCTTTTAAATTGAAACTTAAGAGTCATCTGTTTTTTAGGACTTTGCATAATGCCTTGAACGATGATTGTTGGAATGGTGCTTTATAAATTCACAAACACTACCTAGGTGTACTTCTTTACTGACTTCAGATCTACTCAAATGGCTACGTCACTTTCGGGTTGAACTTTGAGAGTCGCTACCCAGTTAGGCTGCGCACGAACATGCTGGGTTACATGAAACGAAAAACTGCCCAGAAGCAAGGCTTTGCCATGCTGGCCCCTCTGTGGACGGATAACAACGCTCGATATGGAGAGGTCTACTACCACATCTATGACCTGACACAACCCGGGTCAACACCCACCGACAAGGCCCGAGTGAAGGTCAGTTGTAATGAATAGTTTGTAACGTGTGTAATAAAATGTTAAATGCAGTATTTTGTTTGAGTTGGGAACAAAGGGAATGGCACAGGCTTTGTAAGAAGATGACACAACATATATAAATCAAATCAATAATAAACACAAACTTTGACACATACATTGTAACAGAGAGGCAAAGAGGAATGGTTGGAGGACAAGCCAGGAGACACAATGACAGACCGTCATAGACTGAGAGGGAGGGGGAGGGAGCGAGATAGAGAGAGAGACAGAGGGAGAGAGAGAGACAAAAGAGAGAGAGAGAGAGAGATAGGGAGAAAGAGACACAGACAGATAGAGAGAGACACAGTAAGAGACACAGAGGTAGAGAGAGATAGCGAGACAGACAGAAACACAGATGGAGACACAGACAGAAAGATCTATTTTACAAATATTACTTCACGCAAACATCTATTTCAACCACATCTACCGCTTTCATTTAAATCAACAAACATATTTGTGATACTATAATCACAACGGGTAACCGTGGGTAACCTCACTCTGAAGACAGGGATGACAACAACAACAGTCAATTGTGAAAATGCTCTGCACTTAGTCTTTGTTACACACATTGCCATGCTGTGTATCACTAAACTGAATCTTATTAGATTTCTCCAGAACACATAATAAGTCATAATGCAATGAATAGTTTGACATGACACACACATATATATATATATATATATATATATATATATATATATATGGCACAGACCTCATTTCTTTCATTTTGCAGCATGCCGTCGATCATGCCAGGGATGACGTCGTCGAGAATAGCGGTGTTTCAGTGACAGACGTCACGTGGGTGATTGTGATCACTTGGAATCGCATGTTACCTCGCATGTACTACTCGCCGTGGTACGACTCGGTGAGTGGACATTTGAATTTTGTTGATAATGACATTAATAATCTTTGTATTAGATGTTTCCTGTGCACTTGACATTTCTGAATATATTTCTGTGTTTCTCTTCACAGTCCAACACCTTCCAGTTGGTCATCGCTTACGATCCGTCGCGATACCAAACCTTCGCAATGTACCACTACATGGACATGGGATGGGACAACGAGTATACGCGGCGACGAAGCATGATAGGATACTTCTCGTACAAATACAGCCAAGAAGAATCACGGGAGTTGGCACCCTCAATGAAACGGACGGCATTCCGCATGCAATATCAGAGGGGAAACACGGGTAAATAAAATAACTTATTTATATTTCAGTTGTACCACTAGCAATGTTGCCACGTAGTGTATTCCAAGATGTGATAAAGCCGTGAGGTATTGACTGTTGACAAATTGAAAGTCAGATATATGAGTCGTTATTTTGTTGTTGATGCTATTGTGGTATTGAAAAATGACAAATTGTCAAGTGGTAATATACAAACGGTATATATGTAGCAACAAACATCAATATCATGTTGCTAAGCATTTATTTATTTATAATCGTTATGGTAATGCACTTCATATGCGACTGATATTTCTAGAAATAGTATGTGGGTCTGGGTTTCCCATGTTTTTGCATTTCGAAAATTATTAACTCCTAGAGCGATCTGCAAGCCATCTTAGCCAGATAACATCTAAGCTAAATGTACTCACCATAAACGCATTGCAACTGATAATTATGTCACATACAGGCAAATATGGCTGCTACCTGTTCACCATTGCATCAGGACGTCCTGGGATAAACTATGACCAGAAGTGTTTCAACTGGTTTGCGGGTGAGATTAGACAGTGGTGGTTTGTGCGATACTACTTGAGCTGGACACGACCATGTCCCTGCGACAGACGACTCGCGAGAATGGACAGTCGCTGGAGGTTCGATTGGAGGCAGTTTTACAGAACTAACTATGAGAAGAGGTGCTACTACGAACGTATTCCTTGGTGGTTTTCTTCGCAGGTGAGCATTCATATTATACGCTATATTTTCTACGATTTGACTTCATATCATGCCATTGGTGTATGTGTTCACGCATACCAAGACTACACACACACAAACATAGCACGCTGACACAGGCAAACAGACAGATGGAGATAAAATCTGGCTGGCATGCGAATGAATGGACACATGAACAAATAAATGCACATATGCAGGATGCCAAACATACGAACATTTGTGCAAAACACACACAGACGGCTTGTGTGATCCGATGGTGAGACTGGCCATAGCTGGTGCGATTAGTAATTATTGACATTCAGTCTTATTTCATCGGAATGGACTTTGACGGAAATTTAGCTGTAATGTTTAGGTTCCATGGTAGACTGCGCAACATTTGGTTGTTTTACACCAATATAACTGCTCAAGTTGTCGATCGCACCACCAAATAAGGGCAATGACATGTGATTAATGGTCCCAGTATGGAATAATGGTTACCTTCCGATTAACAGGAGTGCTGCTACAACTATTGGGATTCCCTCATTACTACAACGGATGGCCGTGGAAGTCATGTGTCCTTATACCATCCACGTTGGTGGTGGCTACATGAGATGTTTGATGTCCTGCCAAAACAATGGTGCTGCCAATTCAGTGACAACTGCAACCTTTTCACGTATCTCCGGCCGATTGACTACTGCTGGGGATATATCCCACCATTTCTTGGTCAGTAAACATGTTTACAACTGCTACTTGTTTGCTATTAAGTTTGCTTACCACAATATATGACATAGTATATCAGTTAAGATGTAGTAGCTTTGTGTTACTTTGTTAACTTTTTCTGCAGTGTGATAAATTCATGTGTACTCTGGGCGTAATATTCTATGTATTAGTGATAACTTGTATATGAATGCAATATACTTGCAGTATTACTTGGAATATACAGTTGTAGGTAGATCAAACTTTCCCTAGTATGTATTGCACACCTATGCGAGTGTGTATGGTGTTTAACAAATTCTGCTGCACAAATTCTGCCATTTGATCAATGTTGCCATCATGACATTCACAGAACTACACTATTGTAAGATATTTTTGCTAATATACCGAATGGGCTCTTTTCTCAGCATTCAATATATTTCTCTAACACATGTAGACATAAATCTACTTCGTCATTGTATTTGGCTGCCATAGGCTGGTTCTATGGAGACCCACACATCCGCACCCTGGACGGCTTCCAGTACACCTTCAACGGCCTGGGCGAGTACACACTCTTAGAGACAACACACGGAAACTTCACACTGCAGGGCCGCACGGCGAAGGCTCGCGACGCCAACGGAACAGAGACGGACGCGACCGTGTTCAGTGCGTTCGCTGCTAGAGACGTCGACTCGGACACAGTTCATATCGGGATGAACGCCACACGGGACGGTATGAGTTGGTTTTGTTATATGTGTATCGTCAGAACAAAGAAAACTGTATTTTTTGTAAATTAGTAATTCTCTTTATAAATATATATATATATATATATATATATATATTTATTTATAATGAGAATTACTAATTTACCAAAAATCCACAGTTTTATTTGTAAACACTTCATATTATATATGCATAATGCATAAATAAACTACAACTGAATGTTTACAAATAAAACTTGATTTTTGTAAATTAGTAATTCTCATTATAAATATATATATATATATATATATATATATATATATATATATATATTTATAATGAGAATTACTAATTTACAAAAAATATTTATTTTATATTTTATGATTATGCATATATATATATATATATATATATATATATATATGCATAAATACATAATTACACTGAAGTTTATGTTTGCAGTGATTGATCGGCACATATCGTATTGTTTACACCAAGCACAAGGAATGTTTAAGTATGAAATGCCATATGCTAGAGAATACCTACTTTTGTATTGGTTATGTTCGTATAGATTAATTTAAGTATTATTAATTTATACATGTGAACAACACAAATAACATTACAATGTGGATGCATCAATATAGGATAAATATAGAACATAATTTATAATTTGTGACGTGTTCTAACGAAATGAGTCGTATGTCAGCGAACTTGATTTCGAGAAAACACCGCATAAACATGTAACGATGAATTTCGACGATTTTGACTTTGTCACCAAAGTCTACTTTTGCATCTTTTTTGGCAATGCTTATTTCTTGTTTACATTATTATTTAGTACATTTTATAGCCTTTTTAGACACACTACGTAACATTTCACGCATGAATTTCGTAAAACAGAACCGATAAATCGCACTAGTTCAAGTCGCATTCTTTGGGGTTTCCCTCAACGCATGGCGGACTTATTTGGTACTACAGGAAAGCCCTGGACGCCCTCTTTCGGATTCTTGTAGTAGAAATTCCCACTGACGTCATTGTAAGCCAATAGCAGCATTTAATGCGAGAGGCCTATCTGTGAACAAACGTCACTAGACGCCACGAGGAGCTGACAGCGTGCCCCTGATTGGCTTAGAGCTGTGCGCGCAGGCGCAGTGCGCTCTCGCTTGCCGTAAACAACGTGGAATTGATCGGGTCACTGCTACAAAACATTGCTAAATACTCGGATTATGTTGTAATAATTTCAGTAAACAGTTAGCATGATATATCTTCGACAGCGAACATGCCTTGGGAGTTTATTTTGAATGCATCAAATGGAGTAATAGAAGCAAAACGGCCGATTTTGGATCGACAATGTACTCGACTGTGTGCTTATGTGACCGCGAACTTCAAATGCGTTTTTCTCCGTTTGAAACTTTCTACCCTAGGCATGTTCAGCGTCCAATAACTTTGGCTGTGTGTGAGATATGTCCATAATTTTTACACCGTTGGAAAGATTAATACATCTTCTTTCCAATGGTGTGACTAACTCAATTTTTATTTTTTTTGACATGTCACATTTTATATTTTGATGTGTAGGTTTGGAAATTTTCGTGGACGGCAGTCCCACAACGGATTGGTTCAAGACAGCAAACTTAACTGATGATAAAGAATTCGATAACGTCACACTTACGAAGACAAATGTTACCCAAATCAAAGTCTCATACAAATCAGGTAAGTATTCGCACCCGCATTTCAGATTGTCTTGTAAAGATGCAAGCGTTTTTATTTATGGCTCGTTTCCTTATTATGACATACACACATTTCTACAAATGTACTCATAACCATTGTCTTTGTTACTGATAATTTATTGTTTTGGAAATACTACAGTCAAAATGTAAGTCGAACAATGTACTGTTCTTAAAGTCAAGAAACTGTATGTAGCAGTCAATAGAACGTTTTACTTCTAACATGTTGATAGCTATCAGCGATCCTCTTCAAATGACTACCTCCAGGTTGTGCAACAAGTCTCTGAAGAGGCAACTGAAACGTCACAAAAACAAACTTAAATCAACAGCGAAATGCATACTTCACAATATTGATACATAATTTCACAACTGACTTAAACAAACATCAAAGCATTACAATTACATTACTAGGTTCGTACCAATCATTTACTGATGATGTGTACCTTTTTATGAAAACGGTATCGCATGACAAAAGGACCAGGGCTTAATTATCCAGAACATTTTATGTCTTCCTCGATATCTCTGAATTTGACGTTGATGCAGGATTTTCGTTGACGATCGGGATGAGTGCACAGCAGCTCGACATCACCGTCGGAGCTTCTGACAAATTCAAAAACCACACGAAAGGCCTGATGGGAGTGTTCAATGGTGACCCCATGGACGACCTCCTGCCACCAGGGGAGAACGCTGTGCCACTGTCAAACATCTCGTCGGAGAAGACGATATTTTACCAGTTTGGAGAATTGTGTATGTGAAATAGTACAACAACTGAATATTAATACATTGGTGACATTGTTTATGTTGTAAGTAAAATCTGTATACGTTATTATTTATTATATAGCATATATTTAGTTGTGCTTGGTGAAATTGTCATGTCGAATAGGACCTTTCAAATGTATAACTTCAAACATGTTCACACAACAAGTGTCACTTCAAGAATTGTATTTTGTGTTAAAACATGGTTAAGTGCAGGTTGTCACAAACCTATTGGGGTTGGCTGAATTTCATGTTGGCTGCCATTAACAGTCACTCATAACATCGAAACCCTTGCTAGCAAGGATACCTGAAAACAATTGTAAAGATAACGTTTTACTATACTAAACAGTAATCACCGTTTTTCTAGACTTGCATAGTTTGTCTTTGTTCAGTTTTGTTGCTGGCTTATGTGTGCCATTCAACTGTTGTGTCCAGGGAGAATATTGGCTGTTGACTCACTGTTCTACTACGCGTCGGGCGAGAGTTACTCGACATTTGTACACAAAGAGTTCAAACCGCTCTTCCTTGAGGACGTACTCAACAACATGACGGATGCAGAGAGAGTGAAGGCAAAGGCGACCTGTGGGGAAAACAAAGAATGTCTCTTTGATTTTGCAGTTACAGGTAGGAATACGTATGACACTGCATTCAAAGTGCAATAATGTCATTTAATTATCTTTAATAATCACAATTTATTTAAATGTACATCTACTTATGATAATGTAAACCTTTCTGTTAATACCGGACACCATTTCATAATTATTTTAGCTTATACAGATAGGCATGAGAAAAATATGGTGTACAGTTGATTCAACTTAAGATATCAACAGTTAAATTACTTCCTTTTTTATTTGTAACCTTTTCCTTTTTATGACTGCAATTGAACATTTTCCTAGTCTAGAACACCGAAAATTGTGTACATGCAAATTGTATCGATGATAACGTAGAGCATAAGAATATGTTTCTTAACATTATATGTTACTGTAGTACCCAAGTGTTGTGTCAGAGTTTGTATACTTTATGAGAAAAACTTGTACAAAAATAACTATTCATGCTAATTACATTGTTGAACTCTATTCAAAACTAGGTAAAATCAGAATACATATCTGAATGCTATTACTTTCACTCACACGGAAGAAACATGCACCTGTCTGTGCTAGATTTGATAAGGTACGCATAATGATGATGTTTAAGCATATGACGATGTTGATGACTAAACAGATATTTGTATTACTTGTGAAGGCAACAAAGATGCTGCTGCAGCGACATTGGCAACCAACTCGAAGAACGAAGAAGCCGCAGCTACACTATGTAAGTGTAGAGGAAACATTTACAAAACTATGTGTGTGTGTATACGTATATGTATATACATTTACATATATATTCATACGTATACAATATATATATATATGTTTGTGTGTATTTATATATATTATATGTGTGTATATATATATATATATATATATATATATATATACTTATTTACTTACTTATGCCTGTTTGCTCGCTGGGAGCATAGACCATCGACCAAGGAACGCCACCGTTTTCTGTCCGTGGCCATCCTCTCCATTTCTCTCCTGGTGTATCCCATCTCCTTTGTTTCTTTTTCCGTGTCTCTTTGCCAGGTGTTTCGTGGCTTACCTCTTCGTCTCTTCCCTGGAGGGTTCCATGTAATGGTGTTTGGTGGTTTCCTGAGTGTATGTCCTATCCACCTCCATTTTCTCTTCTTTATTTCATTTTCTATGGGTAGTTGCTTGGTCATTTTCCAGAGTGTAGTGTTGGATATCTTGTCTGTCCAGGTGTCAGGTGTAGGATTCTACGCAGGCATTTGTAGATGGTCTGTATTCTTTTTAGTGTCTTCTGTGTACTTCGCCATGTCTCCGATCCATAGAGCAAAACTGCCTTGACATTTGAATTGAATATTCTCAGTTTGGTGTTAGTTTTGATTTGTTTTGCTCTCCAAATTTTTCTCAACATGATGAATGCAACTCTTGCTTTCTGTATCCTTGCTTTGGCGTCTTCTGCTGTGCCTCCATGTTTGTTGATTGTACTGCCCAGGTATGTGAATGAGTCTGTCTCTTCCAGTGGCTCTCCTTTCATTGTAATGGGGTTGTTCTTTGTGTTGGCTTTCATAATATATATAAATATATATATATATACATCAAACACATCATAAGCACATTTAATGCAAGCCAGTGAAATATGATTTATTAAGAAAATGCATATCTCTAACAATAGATATGCATTACATCATTTGTACAGTGTGTAAATACATCATCACATGCTGTTGGTTTTCTCTTCCTTCTCTACATATCAAGAGTGTGGCTGGCTTTAACTCTTTACTGCGCTGACCATCCAAAACTGCCCAACCCCTCGTATGTTCAGACCATCCAAAACCGCCCAGTAAACACAGTTTGTGGGCCTTTCGTTTACCGCAATCAGATCCTTCTTTTACATTAACCAGCCAGCTCAAACTGCTGATCTAAGCTCTATGTAGGTCACGGAAACGTGCTGTCGCCATCTTGTGAAAAATAGTTTTCCTTTGCGAATTAAGTGAGTATATTTGGAAGGATGTTGAGGTGCGTTCGTCTAGTTGACCTCCGACATCGTGCAGCATTTGGCGTATTTTACTGAGATAATTCGTATATCGATGTTTGCAAGATGAATAATGTCGACAGCGATCACGGAGTCCCTGTTATCATCCATCTATGTTGTCTGTGAGACTTTTCGTTGTTGAGATATGAAGAAGATGACCCGTCGACGGCACGTTCATTTCGCCAATATGAAGCCATTTTGTTGATCGGATCACCGTCCGTACTTCGTTTGGTTTATTGATTTTAATGCAAGCAACATGCAGTGTAATTCACAGATGGCTGCCATCTTAAAATTGTCTGCCCACAGCAGGGTGTAAAATAAGAAGGCTGTCTACCCAGTAAAGAGTTTAATTAATAACCTTGATCTCTGATTTTTCGTTGTTGTCCCTCACTTTTCTTATACCATTTTCTCTACCAACCATCTCTTCTCCCATATACATGTATTACCTAACACACTTAGACAGTATATAAATGAGGAGTATACATAGAGTAAATGCTCTTAACCTGGATGCTGTTTCATTTCAGCAGTATATATCTCTTGAATAGTATCCAAGTATTTTCTGTATATTTGTTGGAAAAGGTAGTATGGATAATATTTTATCACATTGTTACCTGGGAATATAAGTGCAACAGTTTTTGAGTAGTTTACAAATTGCACGTGACACCATTCCTTAGCAAATATGTAATATTTGATTACTTTAATTAAGCTTTATTCATACTGTACGTTATATATAATACATACACACATACATACATACATACATACACACACACACATACACACACACACACACACACACACACACACACACACACACACACACACACACACACACACACACACACACACACACACACACACATACATTTACTAGTTGTGATTATATGACGTTTAACTTGTACGTTGCCTTGCAAAGATTTTTCCTTGCATTGTACTTTCACATAATTTTATCTCTGCAGCCAACGCAAGTCCTAATATAACCGTCGACAAGACATTCAATGTGACGGTGGACCAAGAAAACACCCTGACAGTGACCCATTTCGACGCAGACGGTGACACCGTCACCGTGAAACAGAACACGGATGATCCGGATGGGGCCTCGTTCAATAATGACATATATAAGTGGACACCTACCAACATGGACCCAGTGAATATATCGTACGTACTGCACACTTCATGTGAAATACTGCACACCTTATATCTCATTTGACATTGTGTGACATGTGTAAACATTAATGTTGTCTGTAACATAAACTGGAAGATGGCAAGTGAAAAAATAAGTTCATTTACGCTGCAGGTGTGTTTGTCAATGTCCACCTGTCCTCAAATTGCCCTTCTGAATGTGGTCAGTTGCTTTTAGTAGGAGCTAATTTAACACTAGTATCATAGCAGCTGTCCAAAAGCATGAATGATTAATACTTAATTATATGTGTACAATGCTATACAAATCAAACATTTGATAAAGTGAGGGTGTCCATTCCTCTAACCAGATTCTGCTGGGTTGAACGTGTGCAAATGGGACGTGTTTGAATATCAAAGGGCATAGTGGTCAAGTCACTTCCCATCAGTAAAACTTTCAATAAAACCTGTTTTGAAACAGACAATTTGATCATGTTCCTGGAGTCGTATATCTTTTAAATTGTGAACATTATTACAGGCTTACTCAAGTAAGTAAGCATAACTTAGGGGGAGAAAATGTTTTCTAAATATTTACCATAGCCTTCAAAACATGATAAAACTTATGAACGGTTGCACTCCTTTTAAGGTTCACCGCTTCTGACGGCAAGGGAGGTGTTGCTGCTGCCGAAGTCTCCGTCAACCTGTGCAACTGTTCAGGCCACGGAGAGTGTCTGTTTGATCTGCTCGCCGACGGCTACGAGCTGAAGCAGACATTCAGGATCGTCCAGTGCAACTGCTCCACTGGCTGGGAGGGTACGGATTCATTGGATACATAAACTGAGCTAATTAGTAGTTTGATATTGAAAGAATTAAATGCAGCTGAAACACTTGAAGATAATTTTATTACATCGCAGCAGGGACACAGTCATGTTTCTGGTTTAATGATTTTTAAATCTTCATCATTGTGCAGCCCTAGTGCTACAAAGGCCTCAGCTGCTGTTGCGATATCTGCCTGTCATGGTGCTTTCCCAGTAATCATCAATGTTATTTTTAATTATAAATTATAATATATACACGACTGTGTTGTCGATGAATGTTGCCATGACACGTATATGAATGTGTTGTAATGTACTACTTTTTTTTCTTCTTTTTTCAGTATTAAACTAACCAAATACTTACTGTTGTACTGCAGAAAATAACAGTCGCAAAAGTGTTGTTTTATCTTCACTTATGTCTGTTCTTTCACATTTCTCGTCAGGTGACCACTGCGAGTCTGACTTGGATGGTTGCCAAGACAACCCTTGTACCGAGGGAACAAACTGTACTGACGTCACTCCGGAAGAACAAGTGTCCACTGGCAAGTCGTTCAACTGCAGCGAGTGCCCGTCAGGAACCGAGGAGAATGAAGGGCTATGTCTGCGTAAGTCCTAGTCCTACTGGTAGTGTTTTGTATAACTTGTGATAATATTGCCGTATAATAGTTTTAGGCAACTTCCTTTAATAATTTTATCATGGTTGTGATATTCTCAAACATGATGCCGGTGGTGTGGGGTTGTTGAGTGGTTAGTATGTCGGACAATCAATCGAAGGAACTGAGGTTTTGTTATCTAATACCAACTCCCATTTCGAAATGTGTGAAATTTCTTTCCCATCTTTCTTCATTAGGTTACATTACAGATGTATAAATGTGTTATGCATGACTGTATATTTGATATTTTGCATACCACCTAAAATAGTGAAATGTTAAGACTATGATGACAACCAGACATGCACACTGCATATGTTGTTATTGCAGGTTTTGTCCATTGGGTTCACGTTAAGGGTTTTACAGTTTGTGTGTGTTTTTTTAATGTCCCCACTCTCGGTTTCTAAATATCATTGTCACTTTCTCTGATATGATACAGATATATTTGTTAGAGTGATTTTCAGTGTGTCAGTGTACAGTTTTTCTGCTCGTAATGTGTTTGCGTATCAGTGACATTAAACATATAACATCTGTAATTGCTGGTATTACGTGCTAGTCATGATAAATGCTGGTCCGATGGCTTTATCTTGATTGATGGAATGTTTCATAGACATCACTATACAAAGGGGTTAAGAGCTCTAGTGAGTGGCATAGATTTTTCTCACAGAAATTTCCGGTAAGTCCAGGTTAAATACAATGGGTGACACTAGGGAATCCATGGCTGTAATACACGTTCCTGCAGAATTGATCGCTATATATGAAATGTGTACTTTTGAGGTAGAAAGCCAACAATTTAGTGAATTAATTAATGCCGAGCTGGACTTCAGTGTGTCTCTAGGATTGGATCTTGCCTGGCATGGTATGTTGAAAAAACAGGGCTGACACATCGTACAGTAATTAGTTAGGTCCTGGGGGAACCTCTAACTAATTAAATTTATTATGTGATGTTTTCTACAGCGATTAACGAGTGTGACCCTAAAAACGAAAACCACGACTGTGAACAGATTTGCGTCGACGAAAGTGTTGGCTTCACATGTACATGCAAAGATGGGTATCAACTGATGTCAAACAACAAAAACTGCACAGGTTGGTGGTCCTCAGTATAGCACTACATCACCTTTACACAGGGCTGAACACTAGGCTAATTATAGGTATGTGTAACTAAGGATGAATCATATGTCTTCCTATCATGCAGTTTATACATAGATGCACAATTTGCGTTCACCTGTCAGCCACTGTTTGCATCCTTGAGGATAGGTGGCATATTGGAAGAAGATGAAGAATAAGACTTCAGAATTTAAATATGTGCCTAAGTGTGGGTGAGCGTCTATTCAGCTGTATGTGTGCGCACATCCACGATACTGGTAAATGGTCTGTGTTACTATTAAAACTGAATAGTATGATCTCTTGCTATAATTTAACATGAAGATTATTTACTTATCATACTGGAGAGCGAGTCAATTATGTACCTGTGTGTCGACGTAGTTTGTTTGATGCAACTTCACAGGAGTTGTAAAGCTAAAAAGGGCAAATGTTATTACCAGATCACCTTATGGTAACAAGTAATCGTGAAACTGGATATACCCCCCGGGTATGCTTTATAATAACAGCATGAAAGCCAGCATTGTGAAGATTGCTGCTTATAGGCATCAAAGGTTTGACGTGAAGATTATTATTGTTGTGAACATGCAGGTTGTGAGTGAGCATTGTGAAGCATGTCGTTCGCATCTCCCACTGTCCTGCTGCCATTTTGACTGATAAAATCGCAAAAATCACTTGATATCGTTTTCTGCAAACAATTCTATTCTTCTATACAGTTAATATATGACACATAACATGTTATCAACTGTATACACGATGTAATGACTTGTATTATTGTCCTTGAAAGATAAAGAATTGTAGAAATTCCTGTTTTTTCCAATGTCATGGATGTGTATATTGTATATATAAAGTTGTCTATGAATGTATCTATATATGTGACATATTCTAATGATATGAGTCGTATGTCAGCGAAATTGATTTCGACAAAACACCGCATAAACAGGCAACGATGATTTCCGACGATTTTGACTTTTTGTCACCAAAGTATACTTAGATATCTTTTCTGTCAATTGGCAATTCTTATTTCTCATGTATATTATTATTTAGTACATTTTATAGCCTTTTTAGAAACACTACGTAACATTTCACGTATGAATTTCATAAAACAGAACCGATAAACCACATTTGTTTGACTCGCATTCTTCAGGGTTTCCCTCAAAGCATGGCAGACACATTTGGTACTGTGGGAAAGCCCAGGACGCTCTCTTTCAGATTCTTTTAGTAGGAATCCCCTTTGATGTCAACTTAAGCCAATAGCAGTGCTTATGCGAGAAGCCTGTCTGTAAACAAACATCACTAGATGCGAGAGGGTGCTGATAGCAGGCCCCTGATTGGCTTAGAGCTGAGAGCACAGGCACAGTGCGGACTCGCTAACTGTAAACTGCGTCACCGAGTGGGTCACTGCTAGAAAAGATTGCTAAAAACTTGGATTATGTTGTAATAATTTCAGTAAATGTATGATTAGTTAGTTATCATGATATATCTTTGACAATGAACATGAGTTTATTTCAAAAGCTTCAAATGGAGTAATAGAAGCAAAACAGCCGGATTGGATTGACAATGACTCGACCGTGTGCTTACATAACTGCAAACTTTAAATTCGTTTTTTTTTACATTTGAAACTTTATGCACCAGGCTTGTTCAGCGTCCAATAACTTTGGCTGTGTGCGAGATATGTCCATAATATTTACACTGTTGGAAACTTTTACATGTCTTCTTTCTAATGGTGTGACTACTTCAATTTTATTGTATTTAACAAACGACTCATTGTGTTAGAACACGTCATATATGTACATTTATATATATATATATATGCGTATAAATACCCAGATATAACAACAATAATACTTTTTTATTACCTATTTATCCTTTGTACATACAATTTGTTCTTCAGACATTGACGAGTGTGCTGAGGGGACATCCCATTGCGAACAAATATGTACAAACACAAATGGCAGCTTTGTGTGTTCTTGTTTCGACGGCTTCTTATTGAATATGGTGGATAACAAGACCTGCAATATCAGTAAGTCACCAGATATAGGTATGCACATATAAACGAATAAGCATTTACAGTATGCAAGTTAGTGCCATTTTAGTTAGCACCATTTTATGCACAAAGAATTACCAGGTATTCATGAAAAAACATGTATTGCAAGTACACAAATTGATGTGCTGAATTGAACTTGGGGATCACAATATCGGGTTGTTTGGTGCTAGGTGCAGCTGCATTACTAGCAGCTAATATAGGTATACCTGTCCAACATTAAGTTGCATGATCTACATGTTTAAGTTCACGTAATGGAATAGTAATAATTGCCAAGTCTTGATAGGGCAGACCTTAACTCTTTACTGCGCAGACCGTCGAAAACCGCCCAACCCCTCGTACGCGCAGACCGTCCAAAACTGCCCAGTAAACTCAACAGTTCATGGGCCTTTCGTTTATCGCGATCAAATCCTTCTTTTACATTAACCAGCCAGCTCAAACTACTGATCTAATTTCTATGTAGGTCACGGAAACGTGCTGTCGCCATCTTGTGAAAAAAAAATTGTTTGCGAATTAAGTGAGTGTATTTGGAAGGATGTTGAAGTGCATTCGTATTTGGCGGATATTACTGAGATAATTTCTCAACGATTTTGAGTCGGATATCGATGTTTGCAACATGAATAATGTCAACAGCGGACACGGAGACTCTGTTATCGTCCATCTACATTGTCTGTGCGACTTTTCGTTGTTCAGATACCAAGAAGTTGACCCTTCGGCGGCATGTTCATTTCGCCAATATGTAGCCATTTTGTTGATCGGATCACCGTCCGTACTTTGATTGGTTTATTTATTTTATGGTATTTTATTAATATGCACTATGGTCACATTACTTCTGATAAGCGAGCATCTATTTGTGAAAGGAATGTGCTGAAAGATGGCCAAACTAATGACGTTTATTGGTTATAAAATTGTTAAAAAGAAAGAGAAATGTGGGCTCTACTCCCCAAGGCCAGGCTTATGACTGAGCCTCATACACGTCACCTGTCCCTCAGGTAGACAGAGCCCACATTTCAACATACAACGTATAGTAGCATTACTGCTGTGGTTATAAAACCAAGGTACATGTAATATTATCATGGTGGTTATATAAACCTTTACCATTACCACCAGTAAGTATCATAATGTACTAATCAATCACACTGTTCATTCATACCAACTCTAATCTACACTAAGCAGATAGTATATTTTACATCTAATTATTTAGCCTACGCCTATAAGTGGGGCAATTACGCCACCGGTCACCGAGCCACATGTGACCGCCCCACCAATAGAACTAAAGTAACATGTATAACGAAGAGTATACCATAACAAGAAAATGTTAGGCAATGCGAATATATCGCCGGAACGCATCTGATGTCCATCTGCCTGCCGCGCGAATCTGTGCATCAGACTCGCCCCGCAACGCGGCAGCCGTGGCGGCCCCGATGCGGAAACTGTGGCCCTTAAAGGCACTACCAGAGGGAGGTAGTCTGGTAACCACAGAAAATTAAGAGCTGCTTCAAAGCGACGTCAAATTCCATCCGGAGCATAGGAGAGCCATCCGGGTAAGCAAACAGCAAGGCCTGTTTGGCACCTCTAGCCCGGAGGAAATCCCGAAGGAAGGCAGCTACATAGATAGATGACACAGGAGAGCAGGCACCCTGAATTTGTAAAGATTGAGGACCTTGAATAGAACTATGTTTAAAGCGACGGAAAGAAAGTGTAATCAGGTCGCCAGAGATCAACACATCATCCACGTGTAAACAACCGCGTACCATGCTCCGAGAACGAGGGACCATTTCACCGATGCGCAAGTACGCTTTGAAGGCTAGGACCATCATGGCCCGAAGCATGAGGCACTTATAGCGAGAAGAGAACAACACAGGTAATGCACAAGTCGAGACAACACCGGCAGGGTGACAGGCAGACGGACATCAGGAACCGCACCAAGACTCCTGACACCAGCTAAAACTTTAGTAACAGCAAAGCAATGCGATGGGTCTGCAAGACCATTAATCTTATGAAAATAGGCCACAGCCGAAACTGTGGACACAACGGACGCTGGAGCCGAGCCAGCAGCATGCAGATGTGCAATAAACAATAACATCATGGGCACAGATACAGGCAATTGAGTGGGGAGACATAGTGAATCATGAAACGTGATTAGCTTCTTCCATGCCCGCTCATAATGTAACCGGGAAGACGTAGTAAGAGACGCCTGCATTAACGAGCTTAAAGACTGCCTAAGCCGGCTGGGGACATGCTGTACGGGACGATGACCGGGTTGACGTTCGCCCAAGGTGCCAGATCGTGGAATTCGCCCACCTGTGAACGAGATAGCTTGTCAGCTAAAATGTTAAAACGACCCGGAATATGGCGTGCAGCAAAATTTATGTTAAACCGTAAGCATGCAAGTACCAGGGGGCGGATTAAGGCCATGATGTGGGGGTCCCGCGAAGTCTGGTTATTAATGATGGGGACCAGGGCTTCATTATCAGTGAAAAAGCAGACACTCTTATTGGCCCAAGCATGACCCCACATATGGACCGCTGCAACAATAGGGTACAGTTCCAGAACAGCAACATTGTGTGAACGCCACTCTGCAGGCCACAGGCCACAAAACCATGCATTCCCAAACAGAGCCCCGTAGCCAATTGCCCCTGCTGCATCAGTGTAGAGCTCAAGAAAGTCACCTGTCAAAAAATTATTATCCAAAAAGAAAGCTTTACCATTGAAATGTTGCAGAAAAGCCAACCATACGCCCACATCAAGCTTAGCCTGTTTGGTCAAGCGGATGTGGAAGTATGGGCGGGAGACACCAATGGTGAGGTCAATTAAACGTCTCAAAAAGGGGCATCCAGGGACGACGACCTCGGAACAAAAAGACAACAAGCCAATAACTGACTGCAGTTCTTTTAAGG